>CABHPR010138599.1:0-23993 GCA_902168415.1 Peromyscus melanophrys
AGATTCTGTCAGGAGAATGTGAATCATATTCTTGTCATATTCTTTTCCAGCCATGTGGCCCCGGGTAATCTCTCCAGGCCTCACTGTTCATTCTGGTGACTTGCTATCAGTTGCTTTATGGAACCCTTACAAACCCCATCTCTGAGGCTTATGATTCCCTTAGTGGACAATACAGGCCAAATCTCCACTCGGCCTAGTGCTATGGAGCATAGGAAAGTGCTGTCAGCAGTGAAGGGCACTAGCCTGGAGCTAGGAGTCTGTGCTTGCCTCATGACTCTGCTCCTCCTGTGCCTCAGTCTCCCCATGTGTGAGAGGCACAAAATTGCTGTCTTGTCTGGTCGAGCTGTGTGCAGATTTAATGAAATGAGTTAGATGCAGGTTCTCGGAGCGAGGCCAGGCATTTGCTAAGTACAGCCACTCTTGGGTCTGTTGATGCTTGGGGTCCCACAGAGCTCTCAAAAGCAATGTCTGAGCTAGCAAAAAGTCCAGGCTGCAGATCCCAAGGATGTTACCTTGGGAAAAGATGCATTTCTGGCCAAGCTGGGGCCAGGAAGAGGTAGACTTGTATGTTCTTGCCTTCACCCTAGAAGCTGAGAACTAGTCCCGCCTTGAAGATTGGACTCTCCGTGTTCCAACTCCAGGGGCTTTGGGAACTGTGTTAGTCCTGAATTGTCACACTCTTCATTTCCCTGGCAGGTCCTGACAGGCCGGATGTGGCCTCATTCTCCAGCGAGCTCATGCCAGGCACAGCTCGATTACTGTGGGGTCTGTTACAGACCTTCTTACCCTTATCAGCTTCTCACTTTCAGCTGCCAGATGAAGCAGAAGCCTTCCCTTCCTCCTTCATCTCCCTCAACCTGGTGTTTGCTTTCAGGGCAGCCTGGCCTGTAGAGGTGAGTTATCCATCCCTGTCCTCAGGAAGGCCCTGTCAGACACACCCAGACATCACCGCTTACCGCCATCCCCAAAGGCAGACTCCCACCTCCTCCTCGAATCTCCACAAGAATCCAGCTTAAACAGACACACAGGGAGCTGAGGGGGCTCTGCCTAAGTCTTAAGTGTCCAGCCCAGGCGACAGCAGTTTAAGTCTCTGAAGAAAGTATCTTTTCCTGACTAGCACGATGGGAAATATTAAAAAAACAAAAAACAAAAGAACCAAAGGAAGTAATAGGCATGAAAAGTCAAAAGCAAAGGTTGCCCTCAAGTTAGAGACATTAGCATTACCAAACTGGCCACCTTCCCTTCCGCTCCCCTTCACCATGGTGTGGTCCCCCCTTACCTTGCCCTTCGCACACTCCTTAGTGGCTCGCTCCGTGCTCCTCTCCAGATGGAGCAGGGGACCTCAGTTCTTTCCCATCCCTCCAAGCTCAGAAAAACTCCCTTCTGCCAGACCAGTGCCCTAGAGTAGACACAGGGGAAACTTCATCTTTGAATAAACAAATCTTTCTTTCACTCACTGAAGAGCTCCAGAGCGAGGCCTTCCAGGGGGAGGTGACCTCTTGGTAGCTGATCCCTCCCTGTCCCCTCGGTTCGCTGTCCTCATGACACCACTCAGCTTTCTCATTGCCACCAAGTCCCCTTGTCTACCTTGGTCTCCTGCCCAAGTGTGGGCTGCACCCTTGCTGTCCCCTTTAGCGGAGTCCAGACAGGCTGGAATTCTCCAAAAATAAACTCGGAGAAAAACCAATGAATTGAACAAAGAGAATACAAACAACAGACCGGCAGAAGGCTTACCCAGCTTAGGTGCCTAATCCTAAGACAACCAGAGCCGCTCCACCAATGGGCTAGTTCCGGGTCCCTTCTGCCCAGTCATTACCCCTGCCGGAAAAGACTTCTATGCGATACCTTGTAGAACTGTCCCAATCCCCTAAGCAGTCTTGAGTGGATATAAGCAAGGTAGGTGGTATTCAGAGCACAGGAAATAGCTGGCATGTATGTGAGGCAAAGCCAAAGGGTAAAGGACACTGCTCTACTTTGCTTTTTATTGCTGGGACCAAAAGCAACTTGGAGGACAGAAGGGTTTTATTTTACTTACAAGTTCCAGGTCCCAGTCCATCTCATAGGAAAGTCACAGCATAAACTCAAGGCAGAAACTGATGATGCAGAGGCCGTAGAGGAGTGCTGCTTACTAGCTTGTTTCTCTATGGCTTGCTAAGTTTGCTTTCTTATATACCCCAGGACCACCTGCCCAGAGGTGGCGCAGCCCACAGTGGGCTGGGCCCTTCAACATCAGAAAATGCCCCACAGACTTGCCTACAGGCCATTGTTATAGAGGTATTTTCTCAGGCGAAATTCCCTATTCCAAGATGACTCTAGCTTATGTCAAGTTGACACAAACCTAACCAGCACAGGCCCCCAAGCTGCCTGAAGGGAAAAGAAGGCAGTTGAGTGTAGTCTTTGGAGAGGGACCTGGTTAGCGGAGGAAGCCAGGCTTCAAGCTGAGGCCAGTGGACACTGGGCACAGGTGCCTGGCTACACTTCTGCTTCTGCCATTCTGGTCCCTCTCCTCTGGGCCTCAGTTTCTCCACTGATGAAGAGAAGAAGTTTGAATAGGTGACCTCCAGTGTTCTCTCCACCTCTCCTGTTCTCTACTTGCTCTATGCTCCACCTTCAATCACCAGTTCTCAGAGGTCAGAAAGTCCAGTCTCGCTGTTCATGGCAGCTCGGTGAGGCATGCATGAATAAGCTCCCAACACAATGGCTAGCCATCCTGAATGTCCAGCAGGCACCAGAAACCACTGGGGTTGCTTTGGGTGAACTGACACTTCTTCTTGGGACAGCCTGAAACCCAGCAGCCCCACGGCACAGGTGAGAGACAGGGACACCTGGGACAGTGAATGGAAGGGCAGGGCTGGAGGCAGTATGTCTCCAGGGTCTGGACTCTGACCTCCCAAATCACCGATCTAGTCTCTGATGTGTGACTCCAGGATCTATAAGACACAAGAGCCAAACCAATGCTCAGCAGATAAATGCTTTATCAAAGAGATAAAGTGTGGTCTCCACGGCCCATGGAATGCCATTCTGCCTTACAAAGAATAGAAATTTTGATGCATGGTGTAACACAGATGAATCTTGAGGACATTACTCTTGCTTGAAATGGGCCAGACATGAAAGGATAAATCCTGCATGACTCCACTCTGTGAAATACCTAAATCATCTCAACTCATAAGTTAGTGATTAGTGGGGACACTGGTTCTGTTTGGGATGATGAAAATGTTCTAGAAGTGGATCATGGTGATGGTTACATGGATTAGCTTGAAAGACTAGATGCGATTATTAGGCACCTAATAAGACCCTATTATACTGAGTGCTTTGTAGGTCAACTTATCTGACCTTTACCACAGTCCCATGGGGCAGCTGCCCTGTCAATGTACCTACATTTTAGTCAGGGGGACAGAGGCTCAGAGAAGCAAATCTCTCAGGGCTTGCAAGCAGTGAGTGGCAGAGCCGATACCTAAGCCCAGGCAACAAGGACAGTGAACCTCCGAGAAGAGGGTGGAGGGAAATCTGAGCAATCTGAGAAGGCCCAGAACAAGCTGAGACAAACCAGGCCAGGGCCCACCTCCACCCACCCTTCCCTGTGCCTGCCAGGTACCCCGAATTCCACGTTTGCCCCGTCTCACATTTCACCCTGTGTTTATGCCTTGGTTTTACATCCTAATCAACACCTCTTGCCCCATTCCCTGTGTGAACATCATCACCTCTGCCTTCCATCTGTCTTTACCACTCTCCATGCCACCCAGCCTCTCAGGGCACTCTGGTGGGAGCCAGAGTTTGGCGGAGGGTTCAGGATCTGTGAAGCTCGTTAGTGCTGAGGGAGAGAGGCTTGTCAAGACCTGGAACGAGCAGATTCCACCAAGGTCCTACAGGGACCTGGCTCATTATTGATAGTCCCCTCCAAAGACCCCATGCTTGGCAAGTGATTCTATGGGGTACCTTCCAGGCCTCCGTGGGTTCCTAGTCCATTCCAATATCAGCTCACCACCCATGAAAGCAAGTCAAAGTAGAGAATTTTCTTGGCCTCTTTTAAGAGCTGAGGGGCGTAGTGGTGTTTGCTCCACCCATGACCTTGGAGGTGGTGCTTCCTGCTATTGTATGTGACTTCTGATAAGGAGTTGGAGAAGGGGTCACATACATGCCTCTGCTCCCTGCTCCTACCTGCGAGGTGGATTAGCCCCCAGTCAGATCAGAGGATAACTTCTGCTGTCTACTCTGTTCTGCAATCGTGAGTGTATTTCCTCAATTTATATCTTAATAAATTCTCTTATTCATTTAATAGACTCATGTGGATTGCTCGTAATAGAGGGGCATTGACTGGTGCTGAGAGAAGACAAGTACATCCGTATCTACGCTAGAGTGAGTGTCTCCACCTGTCCAGGTGCAGTTTCTGAGACTCTGGACTAGATCTGAAGTCTCTGGAAACTCTCCCTGGGGAACAGCACAGGAGAAATCACAATATGCCACAGTGCTTTCAACCTGTGCCCAACCCGCTCTCCCTGGCCCTGCATCTCCTGGCATTTTGATCCCCAGCACCTGAGCCCAGGTGCTGGCTGTAAATCCCCAGAAGATGCCCACTGATGAGCTGTGACTCCTCTCGCAAGACCCTGAGCAACTGACACCAACTCCCCAAATGCAGCCCACGGGGGTTGCAACCACAGGCATAGTGGAGGGGAGAGATTTTTAAGCAAACACCCCTTTAATCATATCCAGGAAACATGATCGCTACCAGATGGTGGATTCAAAGCACAGGCCCCATGCTCCAGGGAGTCACTACTGACTATCAGGGAGGACGCTGGTGTCTGATGCCTGCTACTAGCTGACTGCCAGCTGGGTGATCTTAAGCAACCTGTGGACGATCTCCCTCACTGAAACTGGAGATGACAAGGATACCCACCTCCGTGTCAACCGAGGCTATATTTTTCTTAGCTTGGCATTTTGTGGCCCTCCCACCTGAAGCTGGGTGCCCTGGACTTCTCTGGTTCTGTACCTTATTCATCATGGTGCTAATACATCAGAGATCCAGAACTGGCCCCCGAATTTCCCCATGCATGGTTTTAAACAGCTTGACTAGGACATGACTCATGTCCTGCATAATTTACACCCATTAAAATGTATAGTTCAATGACATTCAGTGTATTCAGAATCCATCACCATCATCAATTTTAGAATACCATTTTCATAACCCTCCAAATCAAGACACTATTTAGCCCCTCCTCTTCCACAGTTTCCCCGCCCATCTCCCCTCTAGGCAACCATGAATCTGTGTCTACATACTTAATTTAAACAAAGTCATATAATGCATGATCATTTGTAATTGGTTTATTTCACATATAATGTGGAGCATATATTGTTTTCAAGTTTCACCATGCCATACCATGTGTTGGGACATTTATTTTATTTATTTATTTATTTATTTATTATTTATTTATTTATTTATTTATTTTTTATTTATTTATTTATTTTTGGGTTTTTTCGAGACAGGGTTTCTCTGTGTAGCTTTGCGCCTTTCCTGGAACTCACTCTGTAGCCCAGGCTGGCCTCGAACTCACAGAGATCCACTTGCCTCTGCCTCCCGAGTGCTGGGATTAAAGGTGTGCGCCACCACCACCCGGCCAGGACATTTATTTTTATTGCTGAACAATGTTCCATAATATAAACATAACACATTATACATATCAGTTCATCAGTTGGACTTTTGGGTTAAGACAAATAACGTTATCGATTTTGTTTTTGTTTTTGAGACAGAACTCCACCTGACCTCAGACTCGCTATGTAACCCAGCTTGACCTTGAACTCTTTAACCTCTTGCCACAGCCTCCCAAGTGCTGGGATTACGGGTGTTCAGAATGACACCCAACACTGTGTACATTTATGTTCTTATTTCTCTTGGGTAGCTACCTAGGGATTGCTGTCAAATAGGGTAACTCATGTTTAGATCTTTGAGAAATGTCAGAAGGACCTCCCAACCAACAGCACTGTTTAAAATACTCCAGCAGCACATGACGGTTTGATTTCTCAACATTATGCCAATGTCAGTTATTTTCTGTGTTTTTGATTATGAGGGTATGAAATGATATTTCATTGTAGTTTTGACCTGCATTTTCCTGGTGGCTAATGACACTGAATCTCTCATTATTGCTTATTGGCCAGTTGTGGATTCTCTGAGGAAACTATCTATTTGGATCTTTTGCTTAATTTTTTTTACTGTTTTTATTGAGTTAATAGCATTTTTATACATTCTAGATTCATATATTTAGACTAAATATATGATTTGAAAATTTTTCTTCCTTTCACCTTCCAATAGTATCTTTAGTTTTTTAAAATTATGTGTATGTGTCTTTGTGTATATGTGTATACATGACTATGGGTGCCTGCAAAGGCTGGGGGTGGGGGTGGGCAACAGATCTCCTGGAGTTGGATTACAGGCAGTTATGAGCCACCCACCTTGGGTGCTGAGAACCTAACTCCAGTCCTCTTCAAGAGCAGAAGTGCTCTTAACCACTGAGCCATTGCCCCAGCCTTCAAAATGTTTTAAATTTGATGTCATTATAAGTAACTATCATATGTTTGTTTGTTTGTTTGGGGGTTGTTGTCGGTGGTGGTGGTGGGTGTTTTTTTTTTTTTTTTTTTTTTTTTTTTTTTTTTTTTTTGAGACAGAGTTTCTCTGTGCAGCTTTGGAGCCTTTCCTGGAACTCACCCTGTAGCCCAGGCTGGCCTTGAACTCACAGAGATTGCCTGCCTCTGCCTCCCAAATGCTGAGATTAAAGGCATGCGCCACCACCACCTGGCTTAGTAACTATCATATATAATATAGAAGTCAGATACAAGACTATGATAACTTAAAGTAGCATTATTTCATATCTTGAAACCTCAAGAGAACCTGCTAAAAATCTGTTGTAAACAAGAAAATTCAGTAACAAAATTAGCCATAAATAAATGTAAACAATTGCCTTTCTACACACATACAATGTTGCAAACAATAGCCTTTATGCACATATACAATGTGGTAAACAATAGCATTGGTGCACACATAACAATGTTGTAAACAATGACCTTTATGCACACAAAAATGTTGTAAACAATAGCCTTTATGCACATATACAGTGTTGTAAACAATAGCCTTTATACACACATACAATGTTGTAAACAATAGCCTTTATACACACATACAATGTTGTAAACAGTAGCCTTTATACACATATACAAATAAGAACCAGTTAGAAGGCACAGTAAAGGTCTTAGAATCAATGTTTACTAAAACATAAAATGGCTGGCGATAACCCTGATAATGTGTAAGAAATGTATGAAGAAAACTTCAAAACACTCCCAGGGACAAAGGGAGACTAGAAAAAAGGGAGAAGTATATCATGTTTCAGACAGGAAGAGTCTTCATCATGGAAATGTCAATTCAAATCTCTCTGCAGATACCTGTAGGACCCTTTCTGTGGAACTAGAGGAGCTGCTTCTAAAGTTCTATAGAAGCCAGATGTGGTGGTACACAGCTGTGACCCCAGTACTCAGGAGGCAGAGACAGAGGACCACTGCAAGTTCTAGTTAGCTGAGTCTACACAGCGAGTTCCAAGCCAGCCAGAGCTACATGGTGAGACTCTGTCTCAAATAACCAAAACACAAATTAAATAGTTTAAAGAAAGTTCATTACAAAAAACAAACAGTGGGTCTGGAGAGGTGTTTAAGTGGATAAGGGCACTGGCTGTCCTTCCAGAGATCTACAGAAAAGTGAGGAAGCCAGAGCAGAGAGAAGAGAAAACAGGGACAGATACTACAGGCATCTTAATTTGAGTCCACTCTGAGAGGGCCAACCTTTTAGCTGAAAAAAAAAAAAAAGCATACATTTAAGCAAAGAACCTAGAGGAAGGTTCAAGACAAGCAACCAGACTGATGTGGAATTAAGCGAACTAGCAGCTTCATCTGTGGAAGAAGAAGTGAATTGGTACCCTGGGGACTGGCTGTAGTTCTTGTCACTTTGATGGGAGCAGGACACTTTGCACAAGAGGAAAGGGAGAGAGGGTGGAGAGATGGTGGGGTGTCAAGAGGGCTTCCTGCTCTTCAGGAGGACCTGAGTTCGGTTCCCAGCACCTCAAGGCAGCTTATAGACAGCTGGAATTCTGGCCCCAGAGGAACAGACACTGTCTTCTGGCTTCTGCAGGGGGAGAGAGAGAGAGAGAGAGAGAGAGAGAGAGAGAGAGAGAGAGAGAGAGAGAGAGAGAGAGAGAGAAAGAGAAAAACATTTCTGCTCTATCCAGCCAGGAAAGACTTTTTTGGGAAGGCCAGATAAAGGGTCCCTTGAAGGAAAGGCAAGTGGATGCTTGGCAAAAGCTGTTACAATGTTCTTTTCCCCAAACCCGTGGAAGACATGGGAGAGAGGCAGGAAGAGTAAGAAAGAAATTAGCCTGCATGTAAAGACAAGGGAAGAGAAATGCTGGCTCAGGATGGACAAACCCAGCAGAAGGTTCTGCCCCTGCCTGGACAACACAGAGTACATTGAACAACTGTTCTCAGAGTGGGTGGATCAGTAGATCTCTAGTACAAGCCCCTGTCTGGGAGTTCTGGAGGTAACACCCGGGGACCCGGGTCATTCCCTATGATAGGATATACTGGGCATCTGGAGGACTCGTGGTCTAACCACTTCCCACCACGCTTCACCTAACCTCAGAACTGCAAGTTTGGGGTTGGGAAGAGGGCTCCGTGGTTAAGGTTGAAGTCTGTTTTCCCAGAAGACCTGAGTTTGATTCCCAGCATCCACGGCAGGTGGCTCAGAATCCCATGTAACTCAAGTTCCAGTTGATCCAATGCCTCTGACCACCAACGGCACCCGCATGTGAGTGGACAAACCCACACACATGTACACATAACTTGTAAAAGAGAGAAACATAACTATGGTATTATGTTGGTAGTGGTCTGGCCAAGGCATGTGTGCAGGTCAACTGAAGTCATCACTGACTCCTGCTCTGAGTTCAGCCTCGTGCCCACAGCAATGGTGAGCAGGAACTTAAGCGTGAGGCTCACCCTTGCTGCTAGGAGTTTATATCTGCCAAAGAATTCCATATTGAAAGTTGTATGATGTATATAACTCACCCGAGTCTAGAAATAAATATAAACACGTGGGAAAGAGAGAAGGAAGCAGGAGTTTGGAGGGACAAGGGGGCACCATAGGCAACGTGAGCTTGGCCCCATTATATACTTCTGAGTGAGGGCTCCCTCCCTCCTCCCTGGACCAGGCACTGGAAGGCTAACCCAGAGGCCTAGGACTGGAAAAAGCAGTTGTCTTCTAGAAGCTCAGAGGCGAGGCCTTCAGTGAAATCTTTCTCCAGTCCTATCTTTTCCAATGCTGTTTGTTTGAAAAAGGAACAGATTTTTTTTTTCCTGTGATAACAGCCAAAACCCAGAAAATAAATCAAAAAAGGAGTGGTAAGGGTGGGCCTGGAAATGAAGTTAGAGCAGCTAGGCTGGTTGATGATGGACGGCATAACACACTGCTCTCCTCCCAGAGGCTGCTGGGTCTGCGAGGGCGGGACAGCAGACGCAGCAGCACAAATGGATCTAGGGACAGAGCTTCGCCCTGACACCCCACCCTTCCCTCTTCCCTCTTCCCACCAGTGCTCCAAAAGCCCTTTTGCAGATGGAGGCTTTCAGTTCCCAGAACCAGTCTGGAGCAACGATTAAAAGACCAAAATTCCAAGAACCCCCTTCCCCTCCTTCTCTGCCCTTTGGCAAACACACTGCACTAAGACCCAGTGAATCGTTTAAGTGCGACCGTCATGATGCCAGAGACGAACTAAGGACTCTGCTGGGAATGGGGCCAGTCCTCAGAAATGCGGTCGTTTGAGGGAGAAAGATAGGATTCTGGAACATTCTCTTTGGGGGACTTTTCATCCCTGTAGGTGCTCAGGCCTCCCTCCTGCTTTACTGTTCTCTCTTTCATTCCCCATTTCCTCAGATGAGAACCATTTCCCATTTCCCACATATCATAGAGTTATAATGTCGTATGGAAAAAGAAGTGGAAGCCTTAGAACTTTCTAGAGCCAGATGACCCAATGTGTCTTCCCTACAACACACACAGCCCCACCAACAGGATGCTCTGGATCTTTTGTCATTTCCATCTTTTATGGTTTTTTTTAATTTTATGTGTATGTGTGTATGCATGTGTGTGTATGTGTATATATATATACATGAGCACCACGTGCATGTAAGTGTCCTCAGAGGCCAGAAGAGGTTGTCAGGTCTCCTATAACTGGAGTTACAGGTGGTTGGTAGCTGCCTGAAGTGAATCCTGAGAGCCAAACCCAGGTCCTTGGCGAGAGCAGCCAGTGCTCTTAACTGTTGAGCCATCTTTCCAGCCCCTTGTGGTTCTGTTGTCTATTGAAAAGCTCTCTAAGAATGTAGAGGGGAAGAAAAAGATTTTTTTTAATGATTAAAAAGACTATAAGTTCATGAAAGAAAATGAGACATCACACTTACTAACTGTATGTGATTTGAACAAGAAACTCAAACAACGAAAGATTGACTTAAGAGATGGAGGCTAAGGGCAAACGCTTCTGCATCCCACTGTATCAGTTTCCTATTGATGCTATAACAAAGCATCACACACAAACAAGGAATGACAGAAATGTGTTCTCTCACAGTTCTAGAGTCTAGAGGAACAAAGTCAACACATCAGCAAGGCTGTTCCCTCCACAAGCTCTGTGGAAGAAGACTTTCTCTTCTGGTGGCCCCAGGCTCTTGTCTTAGCCCACAGGTGTCAGGATAACCCCACTCTGTCCCCCATCTTCACCTGGCCTTCTCTGTATATGTCTCTTTTGCTCTCTCCTTTTTCTTTCTGAGGACACCAGTCATTGGGTTTAGAGCTACTGTAAGCAAGGATGAAAGGATGATTTCAATGCAAGATCTTTTAGCTAATTGCAGCTTCTAACAACATACTTCCAAATAAGGTTACATTACAAAGTAGCAAGGGGCCATAAATTCGGAAGGGGTGATAATCAACCTACTAGAGAAATGGAAATGGTTCTTGTCTGCTGTGGAACATTTGTTTAATGATACAAAGATGTGTTTCACTCTTTTATGTTGCATTTGTTTAACTCTGTGAAGCTGCGTTACTTTGCTTGCCTAAAACACCTGATTGGTCGAATGAAGAGCCAAACAGCCAATATCTAGGCAGGAGAAAGGACAGGCGGGGCTGGCAGGCAGAGAGAATAAATCAAGGAGCAAGAAAAGCATAAAAGAATGCAACCCATCTTTGCATCATTAAACAAATGTTCCACAGCACAAACAAATGCAACACATCTTCAACTAATATTCCACAACACTTGTCCTTGGGAATAAAATGAGAAAAGGAAGAAAGAAAGGGAGGAAGGAATAAAATGAGAGAATAAGGAAGGGAGGGAGGGAGGGAGGGAAGAAGGGAGGGAGAACAGAATGAATCAATGAGGTATGAGGGAAGTCTGAGGATAAAGGGTTCCCAAAGAGAGTGTTCCCAGAATCCTACCCTCTACCCAAACAAGCACTCTTTTGAGGACTGACCCCATGCCTAGTGGATTCTTAGATTTCCAATCATGCCGATCAAATAAGTTAGAGGATCAATAAGTCTAAGTCAACATAACCCAGCATTTGCTAGTTTGGCTCCAAATGATCAATAATTGTGCATATTTCCTGAGCTCTGACTTCAATTGGTCAGCAAGAGCAGAATATGCTTTCCCTTAGGGGCTCCAGCCCCACGTCTGACTCACAACAAATACTTGGCGAGTAGCATCCATTAGATGTGAGATGTGGGAGCCAACACAGTCTTCCTGCAGGTCTGGCCTTCCTGCCTCTTCGTGTTAAGTCAAGTGGTCCTGAACCAACATAGAATACATGACCAGATGTGACCCAAGATCTCCCCAAAGCTATATGAGCACAGGTAATTTCTAGGGAATCCAATTCCAGATGTTTCAAGGTCCATAACTTTCTTTTTAAAACATCTGCCTATGAGTACCTCTTAGTGAAGGCTCCTGGATTTTCCTTTCCCTCTTCCCTTTTACAATCCCACTTTACAGAAGAAAGGGATTCCTCCAATCTCTTCTAAGCCTGAATTACCATAGTATATCCATTTCAGGAGATTAAATCCTTCAGAGTACACAACACAAGGGAACTTTAAAACGTATTTCATTTAGTATCAACTCTTCTGCCCCCTGACCATCATGGTCTTCGCTGTGGAAGGGTCCCTGAAAGCAGGGTAGAGAGAGGACCAGAAGAATGCCTAAAGGTGACACGTCACATTGCTGTGTGTAACAAACCTACGGCAAGTCTTGGTGCCTCGTCATTTACCAGGGGTGGGACTCATAAACAAGACTGTCTCGGGGAAGCATGGTGGAGTGCATGGAAGGATGATTCAGTGGCTGAGAACACGTCTTGCTTTTGCAGAGGACCTCAATTCAGTTCCCAGAACTCAGTTCAGGCAGCTCATGACTGCCTGCAACTCCAGCTCCAGAGACTCTGACATCCTCTTCTGGCCTCCATGAAAACCCCCACACACTTGTTATACACTCACAGACACATACATGTCAATAAAAATAAAAATAAGTATTTTTTTTTTACATCGGAGTCTGATCTTTTCTAACTGAAAGACCCTCTGATTTGGCCATTTATCTTGACAGTGGGTTTTGGATTTTCTGAGGGTAGAGGGCGGATACTCAGGGATGGGAAATGAATGGGATGGAGATGCATGATGTGAAAGACACAAAGGTTGAATAAAAACAAAGTTTAAAAAAAGGTAAGCAAAATTCCCAAAACAAAGGAGCTTAATTTGTAATTCCAATAATGTGTATTTGATATCTCTCTCTCTCTCTCTCTCTCTCTCTCTCTCTCTCTCTCTCTCTCTCTCTCTCTCTCTCACACACACACACACACACACACACACACACACACACACACACACACACACACTTTAGTTAAAAGAACTCTAGAGCCAGTAAAATGACTCATCAGTTAAAGGAGGGGTTTACCACCAAGCCTTAGTTTGATCCCCAGGACGTATCTGAGTGGAAGAAGAGAGAACCAACTCCTGGAAGGTGCCCTGTGGCTCCACATGCATGTCATGGTGCATACAGATATGCAAAATAAATAAACAAATGACAAAAATGTAAAAAAAAAAAAAACCACTTTGCATTTGCAAGATATAGTAACAACATTTTGATTTTTCTACCCTTTTCAGAGCATATTAGGTAAATAGGGTACTTCTATACGAGAATAAAGTGAGCAGATATAGCTAAATTGCAGGCAAATCCTTTCCTTGGAACTTTTGAATCTAAATGGTGCAATGGCTACAAATAACTTCCTAGCCATCCAACCAATTTTGCCTCAACCAGTTCATCTAATTGGATCAGCTATAGGTCATTAAAAAACGACATTTGGTGTGGTTTTGTTACACACCTGGGGAGGAGTTTAAAGAACCGATCATCACTACTATAACAAAACTTCTTTTACGCCCGTCATAGCTCACGAACACAGTTTCCCAGTCTGTACAGTACTTAGGAGGTGCTAGGACCGAGGCCCAGCACTGTCTCAGGCTGACATTAGGCAATGCTGAACTGTGGTCAGGACAGCAGACCAACGAAAGAAAGCCTTCCTGTGTAAAAAGGGAATAGATTTCGAGTGGCATTCTATTTTAGTTATTTGTTTAACCTTCCATTATATTTATAGCATTTTGATCAAATTACAAAAAATAGTCTTATTTGATATTTGGTATAAAAAAAAACTAACCTAGAGGGCTGTGGAGCACAACATATTTATCTAGTTAATTTCACTAAATACACATATTTGGGTTACAAAGAGTATAAAAACCGTAAACATGTTGCAGTGACATTGTATGGGGAGTAGCTTTGCAGATTTAGGGACAAAAGGAGCTACTGCAAGCTGGAAATGAAAGAACTTGTCCCTGTGTTTAAGGAGGTCGTGGCGGGTTAATATTAAATCTCTGTGGTATTCATAGCCCACTCAAACAGAAGCACTACAGTTTTTATTTCACAACCGAATTTTCAATAAACCAGAAATCCCACCTCTTGCAATTACTATTTAAGTTTGTGATAAAAAAAAACAAACCAAACAAAACAAAAACTATGCAGCAGTCGGTCTGTGTCTGCTGCTCTTGGCTTTGGCCATGAGCTTTACCCACAACCCTCTTCCTCTCCTGCCGCACCATGAGAGGCCAGGGGCCCAACACTGAGGTGACCTAGTGAGACCAGGACTCATGAGCCACATTGGAGAACGAGAGACATGGCACCCCAGCTTTGACAGTACAGCTCCCATCCCACAGTCATCCAAGAGCCAACTACAGCAGGCACCCCACCCCACCCCACCCCCAGGATAGCTGCAAGCTGTGTCCAAACACATGAAAGGTCCCCATGTTTTTCAGGCCCTAGGCCCCTCTGGTGTCCTTTGCCTTTGTCAGGATGCTAGGATTTCTCAGAGAAGTGGGCTGAGGGGGTGCTGGGCTGGATATAGGCACTATATACCACACCCACCATCTACCTGCCCACCCATCCGTGTTTCCATCCACCGCCCATCCATCCATTCCCTGCCTGGCTCACCTGGTCCCCCAACAAGCACTGGATATGTATTCTGAAGAGAAAGAGGCAGGACTGAAACTCTCACGTTGCTAGAGGAGACTGTCCCTACCCAGGGTCTAGGAGTGAACCCCAGAGACCACTGCCATCCCTGGGCAAAGGGCAGAAGAGCTGATGCTTGGAAGAGCCCAGCTTCCAAGCTATCCCCAATGCTCTGCAGGGCCACTTACAACAGAAGGAACTACCCACGTGAGTTTCAAGTCTAGATTAAAGCAAGCAACATTTTAGGGAAAGGCAATCCTGGAAGGCTGCCTGGAAGAGTGATCTTCAACCTAGGTTTAAAAAGAGATCTGAGTCTCACCAGGCAGTACTCCGTAACACTTCCAACATTAACCATCTCTGTGTTAAAGACTTCGAACCTCTAAATGTCAAAGGTCAGCTGGGACAGAGGCTGAAGTTTGGGGAAAGGAGGTGAGGAGAAGGGAACTAGGAAGAGAAGAACACAAGTCCTATCTCAACTCCGGCCCCGCTGGCCTGTTACATTTCACTGCTGCAAACAGGGCTTATGAATGGCGACACTCTAGGCTGAAAGGTGATCCCCTGGGAACAGCCTATCAGCTGCCGTAGTAATTACAGACCTGCTCCCTGCCTGCCTCCCATCTATGTCGGCTCTGTGACCAGCAGAACTCTCCACAGAGCCCGATGACATCTGGCTGTGAAAGGTGTCAGGCCGCACAGCTCTGGGCCTCATTTGGCAGCCCTGGCATGGGACCTCACCAGCGACCCACAGTCGCTGGTCCCGCCAGAGCTCAGTGGCAGGAGAGCAGAGGGAGATACTGAGGCCTATGGCTCACTCTCCTCTCCTTGGGGTAGAGAGTCGTTGATGTCCATCAACTGCCCGATCCAACTGGGCTATTCTCTCCCAGGCACCGTAGGCTGAACCCTAATTAAGCTGCTCGCTCTAGCCCCCTATCTCCCTGCTCTGCGTCCTGCCTGGGCCACTCCAGAGGGTGGAAATGGACATCTCTTCAGAAGAATGCAGGCCAGCAGTGAGTGACCACATGGTCCAGCTAATGGCACTCGATACACAGTCCCCAGACAAGGCTTCCAGGGAAAGGTGAGCAGGCTGTATTTTATCTATCCTGAGACCTTGGAGGTCCCCTAGAAGCCAAGATTTCTGCTGGCTCCAGGGGAATTCAGGAAGAACATTCTATTCACAGGCAGCAGGTGGCTCTGAACTTTCTGAGAAGCCAGGGAAAGTTCTAGATGCTCTCCCAGGAAGTGCACAAAGAAACGAACAGTATGTAGCCGCTTTTCGGTTTTGGGAGGCCCTCTGGTCTCAGAAGCCCATCATGGAGCCTGGAGAGCAGCTTTGGTCTAAACCAAGGGCCCTTCAGTGAGGCTGCTGGGGATGAGTAGAGGAAAGGGGCTCAGTGAGTGTGGAGAGACTGAACTATGGCCTTGAGACTAACCAGGCCACGGGAGTCTAACCAGGCCATGGTCCTACTGATGCTTCCTAATCGCTGTTTCTTCTAGTCTCTGAGATAGTCAGAGCCCACCCAGTATTCAGGTGGAAGGGGTAGCCCCCTGCACAGTGGTCCCCTTTGGTGTCACTGTGCCTGAAACTCTACAACCATCACCACAGCACTCCCCAGGGATTCAGGACAAGCATGGAGGGAAGACAGGAAGACAGAGAATGAAGGTACAGAGAACAGCACAGAGACCTCCCCACTGGGCCTTGCCTCCCCAGAAGCAATGTTCACACTGTGAAGACATGCCATGTCCTCAAGAACTATGTCAGGTCAAAACACTGTCCTGGGATCACAGAGAAACACAAGAATACTCTGGAAAGTCTTCTGAGACTTAATGAGAACGGGCAAGCACCCTTAGCTCCCGGGAAGTCTCGATTTATCCAAATGGAAAAGGGTTTCCAAAAACAGGTGTGGAGAGACAAGGAGGGACATTCATTGTGTCCCGTCTACAGGTGGCCCATTCAGAGACCTGGGAAAGAAAGTACCCTTTTCCGTATTAACAATCGAGGAAACTGAGGCAAATATGTTCAAAGTGACAGTGCTAGCTGGTCACAGGTTTCAACTTCAAGATTGTCAGGTGTCGAGCCTGTGAGCCTCCCTGACGTAATAGAAGGCATTCAGCTCTGCTTTATTCCAGGGTAGGACACAGATCAGGCCTCTGGTCACTTCTGCTGGGCTCAAACTTTGGAGGATTCCAGACGATGCAGGACAGATACCTGCAGGGATGCTGTATCTGAGATCCCAAGAAGTCCAACCACTGAGACTTCCAAGGAGTCCACTGTCTATAACTTTATAGTTAAAAAAATGTATTTTGGGTAAGTTTTTGTTTCCAGCATGCTCATTATCTCAGTAATTTATTTTCTCCTTAGAAAGTATCTATTTGCTTCTCTGTTTTTACAAAACAGGGGTGCTCCCAAAAATATAACTGTCGCTGGAGTTGCCAAGGCTCAAGAATTCCGCAGCCTAAAGACCTATGTCCCACAGTAGACAACTCTTTATGGGCCTGCAAGGCAGCCAGCTCTGAAGCAAAGATCATTGTTACTTACATAATAAACAATTTTAATGTTTGTTACATTTTATTCTTGGATTTTACTCATCCTCTCTCATAAATAAATTTGGGTTTAGCAAGATGTTTTTGAACAAATTATTCTCCTATTGACCCAATTAGACAAGGAAAGACAAGCCAACCAGGGTATCTACATGCACATAAATATTTTTGCACACCAAGATGATGAATTTGAGGTCTACTTGGACAGATTTCCAAGATAAAAAGCCATTTGGGTAAACTTTAAAGAAAGAACTCTTTTCTCACTTAACAGAAGGTTTTGCAGAAAACATTTTTGGCACCTCAAGTTGTCTCCTTGCTAATCAGCTATTATTATAGGGGTTCACCCCAGCCCGTGTGCCAGAAGTTCTTTGTCTCAGTTACATAAGCAGATTGGTATTTCAAAACCTCATTTTTAAAAGGCATTAGTCACCGCTATAACAAAACACATGCTCTGGACCAATAAAATTTAATGTCAAATAAAAAATACTTGTTTACATGCATTTTTATTCGCCTTTATATAAAAGAAACCATGTTCTCCTAAGATGGTCTCCTTAGATCAGCGGGTGCTCTCCCCACTTCTCTGCTGAATGTGAAACCCACCCATTCCCCTTGCCCCTGGAGAGAAGACTGGCTTCCTGGAGAGCAGGACAAACTCAGGAGTGGAGAGTTATGATCTGAAGCTTAGCGTTAACTCTCCCTCCCCTCTCTGCTGATGAAGTCAGTGGAAGAAACAGAGAGACTGCTGGGATGAGACATCTCTGCCCAAATCTCACTCCCTTGTGGGCTCCTTGCAAGAGGGTCCATCCCTCGATACTAGGAGTGAAATGGTTGCACATAAATGGTTGAGACCCCTATCCTCCATCCACACTCCACCCCTACCCCATCCTACATCCACTCTGAGCCCCTCCCCTTCTCCTGGCTAGAATCAAACTCAGGGCCTTGTGTTTGCTGAGTACACACATACTTTACCAATGAGCTTCACACTTAGACACCATTTTTCACCATTCCTGTTCGAATGTCCAGTCCAGAAGAACTCTCCAGCAAAACAATTAATGCAAGGTCATGCCATTTAAAACTTCCAGCAAGGTGTAGGGGAGGGCCTCTAGAGACCCCACCCCTAGCTGAGGAGCTATTAGTAGTTGACTGTTGCTGGCGCAGAAAGGGCCTCTTTACTTTGTGGTGTGGGCAGGAGAGAGATCCCCCCACCCCTTGCCCCTCATGGGTGAGAGAGATGGTCCTGAGGTCAAAGAGTGGGAGAGCTGTCCCTGCCCCTCATCAGCTGCAACACTCAGGAGAGTGGTCCCTTCACCTTGCCTGGGCAATACAGTAGAGCTGGCGCTGATGGTCCAGGTGTGGGAGAGCCTATCCCGAGGGCATGAAAAGCAGGAGAACTGGCCCTGCTCCCTTGCTTATCACAGCAAGGGGTGAACTAGCCAGGGCAATGCTGGAGAGCTCACCCTGGTGATGAGGACTGGGGAGAGCTGGTGGGCTGACCAACCCTGCAACTACCCAGGCCCAGAATCAGGGTTGTGAGTTGGCCCACCCCAATAGCCACCCAATCTATGATCTGTGGGAGCACATGAGGGTGCTGGTCCTGCAGACCCAAAGCTGCAGGATCTCCATGACACAGGGCAACAACAGGGTATCCAAGAGGAGTCCCAGTGAGGGCCCAGCATCGATAGTGTAACAGAAACCAGAGGCCTCAAACCAGACTAATGACTCTTTGCAATGAACACTTGCAAGTAAAGATATAGACAAAGCGTGCAGGGGGAGGGGTGGGGGGGGATTCCCCTTTCTTTAGAAGTGTGGTCAAGGGTAGGTCCCTCACACCCCAGTGGGAGACCCCATACCCATGCACATATGGGCAGCACTAATTGTCCTCAGTGGGTTAAATAAATAAATATGAAAGAGGACATGAGTGGGAAGGGCGATGTGGTGTGTATGGGGGGGGGGAAGTCCTGGGGGGAATTGGAGGTGAGGGAGTAAGTGGTGGATATGATCGAGATGTCAACACTTTTCTGTTGTTTGTTTGTTTATTGTTTTCTTGTTTTAATTTCCCTGTTTGTTTGAGAGAGAGAGAGAAATGGTGTGGAGTTGGGTGGGTGGAAAGGCAGAGAGGATATGGGAGAGGATGGGAAGGGGAAATTCTGTGATCAGAATATACTGTGAGAATTTTCAATAAAAAGATACATTGTATATATGTATGAAATTTTCAAAGAATAAATGAAAGTTAAAAAAAAGGGAAAGGAAATGATGCACTTTTAACTTTTTACTTCATCCAAAAACTAATGAGACCGTCAGGGTAGAGCATTGCTCACTTTCAGACGCAGTAGCTCCAGCTAGCATCTTTCGGCTCAACTCCCCCCTCCCATCTAATTTACACTTCCCACTGAGAGTCGTGGGCTAGCAGTCTCTGATTCTCACCCCCATCTAATTTACACTTCCCACTGAGAGTCGTGGGCTAGCAGTCTCTGATTCTCACCCGATACTGGGTTTGACGTCTTTCTCAAAGACACAACATAACACTGTAAACATAAAATTGGATCACTCACAGACTGATATGCCTAACAACAGTTTCTTGGGGATATTTTTCTGTTTGTCCTATAAAAAAAAAATACTTAGGAGCTTAACTTTTTATTCAAGAACAGTTTAAACAATTCATTAGGCTCATTAAGTAGACACCAAAACCTTAAAAAAAATAATTAATTAAGCTCCCCAGTAAAGGACTGCAGTGGCAGAGAAACGCACCCTGGAAGGTATTTTCGGGTGTGCAAACAAGGTTAGCCTCTACTAATTCTTTTCCTTGACTGGAAGCCTAGCAAATTCTAGACAACCAACTTCTCTGTCAGGGTTCAAAAAGTGAATGAAGAAATAAAACTAAACTGACACCATTTTTTGCCCATGATGTCATTTTCTGTCTCCCAAAGCCCGTGGGACTGATTTTGATGTCAGGGCGCGTAACTCTGCAGTGACAGTCCCAAACGCATTTGAAGAGGAAAATAACCTTCCAGCTCCATGGCGCTCATTTTCCCCCGTGCAGACAAATATAGCTTGGGCTGAAATCACTTAGTGTCAATCAAGGTAACCAGATCAGCTCAGCGTTAATAATGAATTTGATCACGTGCCCCCGTGGAGCGAAAAGTGTGAGCTAGCTGAGCACTGCTTCCAAGTGACACCCACCGGCTCCTATGTCAGAGCACGATTCTTCCAGCCCAGCTGGGAAGCAACAGAGTAATTTAATCTGCCACCCACTCTAATTGCTGAACTGAGAGAATTATCAGGGTTGCCAGAAAAGGGCCTTCGGAGCACTGGGTCCAGGCTTGGTAGGTACCCTGCAAATTGGGCCATTTTGAGGGGTACACTCAGGGTTTTCAGGGTCTAAAGCTTGTACAAATTGATATTTCTCTTTCAGGAAAAAAAACCAACCAAACAAACTGCAAAACTATAAACGAGAAGCCAGACTTTAAAGGGGCTTCAGGCAATGAGAAACCTGCAAGCTTAAACTCCCTTAGCATCACTGGGAAGCCACCTCTGGTTGTCATGGAAACCAGGAGTTCTTTAGTCTCCTGCCTAGATCTTAGATTCTGGATTGCCTGCTTCCATGGAAGTGTAGCCTCTCTGCTCTTGTGGAACTGCTTTTGTACTTTTCTACATTTTCTCAGATGAAGATGAATTATACTGTCTTGGATCATAAGTTGAGCTACGGCCTATCCCTCAACGTAATGGCCTGTGTTTCTGACAGGCTCCAGTCTCCAGGGTATGATCCAGTGATCCCTGTGTGACATTGACTTTTAAAAGTTAAGGATGCATTCCAAATACCCTTATATTCTCCTTGTAACCTCCAACATTCTGAAGAGAATGACAGTGGATCCTGTCACCAAAAGCCAAATGACAGAACAACGGAGTCACTGGAGGCCAATAAAACACGGAGCTTTTGGGCAAATCAAATACTGTCTGTCTGGTTTAGGATTTATAAGCAAACTAAAATCACTCTCAACACCAATGAGAAAAATCAAACAGAATGTATTTCCTAGGATGTCATATTGGGTCAACATTTCAAAACAGTGTTCAACTAACCAACTAGAAAGAGAAAAAAAATACATGATCATCTCAACAGAAGCAGAAAAATCATTTCATGAAATGTAACACCCACAGCAGAGCAACTCTTACAAGCTGCAAAGACTTTTCTCCCTGAGACAGAATGTCAGCTAGAAACTTGAGCAAATGTCCCACCCATAGATGAAATACTGTAATTACTGTTTCTGGTGTTCACAATAAGAAAGAACATCAATTATAGTGAAGTCATACTGACCTGGATGGAGGTCCTGGACAGCTCAAAGATGAGAAAAAGAAGCAAAATATAAAGATTTGAAACTGAACTGCTAGTCTGGGCATGCACTAAAATTATATTCCTAGAAAGCTTGGGAGATGCATCTGGAATGCACTACGGAGGGTAGATTTTGTTCAGTTAGAAGGTCAAACATGATGTTAACATGTGAAAACTCCAGCTTGCTTCTCCTCTACAACATTATGAAAAAGACCCACTCGGGAAAACACTACCACTGCAAAACACCTCAAAATACTCCAGATCCAACTGAAGAAGAAAAATGATAAAATGTTATCACAAGATATACAGGAAAGCCCAAGTAAGTAAAGAAAGTATTTGTGTATCCACTTAAAAAGATGCTCGCTGTCCTCAAGTACTCTATAAATTCCATGGGCTCAAGATCGGTTCACAGCTGGACTTTCCAAAGGCCCTATAAACACAGTCTAACATTCCTCTAGGAGAGGAAAGGCAGACTACCTAAGGACATTTGGGATGAGCTCTGAAAGAGAACATGCTGTTCCCAGTTTCTGAAGCAGACCTGGAGAAGCTGGCTCGAGGGTGAGTGAGAAGGACACACGGAACACACACTTTATGACCTGAAATGACACGAGATGGCATTAAGCATGGAAGCACTTTTGGTGTTCCCTAACTCTACCGTGAGAACTGAGCTTGAGTGCCTGCCATGGTGAACCATTGCTTCTAGGACATAGGAAGTCCTCAACAGAGTTTTTTGCAGCATGGAAGTCCCCAGCCACAAAACTGCCAAACTCCAGGATGATTTTACAAGCCACATTATCCAGACCACGATCAAGTTCAATTTCTGCCACATTGCTATCATGCCCCCCCTGCTGCACTAAACACAAAGCAGACGACAATGAGCAGGCCCCACATGCCTGGAGGCTCTAAAACCACACAAACAGGCCATATGGGATCCTGGCTCTCATCACCAATCCTCCTCATGTCCATCTTCTGCTGGACGACTCGAGAAAAATAAAAGGGCATGTTCTCTCCGTTTGAGCCTGTATTTTCAAAATGTCAGACACAACCATTCATCCACCAAGAGGAGCTGATGCAGGACAAACCTGGTCATCGTCTGTCACAATATCAAAACAAAAACACAATATGGAACAAAACATTGCTCTATTGGTATAAGGAGTTAAAAGCAACTCCATAGAATAGAAAGAGGAACCTAGTAGTAGAGCCGTGAAGATACGGGAATGCATCGTGGTACAACTGGAATGTCACATCAATGGGAAAAGACAGACTGTTGTCCTTAGAGAGATTAAGCCACATCACTACACTTAATTATTCAAAAATGTAAGTCCCAAAGGACTAAAGCTAAACACACAATGCAGAGCTACAAAACATCCTAGGAAGCCAGGCGGTGGTGGTGCACACCTTTAATCCCAGCACTCGGGAGGCAGAGGCAGGTGGATCTCTGTGAGTTCGAGGCCAGCCTGGGCTACAGAGCGAGATCCAGGAAAGGCACAAAGCTACACAGAGAAACCCTGTCTCGAAAAAAACCAAAAAAAAACAAAAAAAACAAAAACAAAAACAAAAAAAAACACCCATACTAGGAACATAGAGAACGTGACTCAGGGAAAACCTTTGTGAAACCTACAGGAAAAAGTGTTTCAATTTTGCCTTGTCACATTTTGAAACTCTGTCAAACGAAATTTGACATAAAAGTATTTGAAGAAATTGAACTGATTAGGAAAAGATATTTGCGCCATTTCAAACAAAGAGTTGGTATTCTGAATAGCTAAGAAATTCCTTGGAGAAAAAAGAAAAAGATAAGTGGTCCAATAGAGAAATGGGTGAAAGATAAGAATTGGTCATTTGTATAAGAAATCTTATCCAGAAAAGAAAATAAAGCATGCATATAAAATGAAAATATGAGCTGGGATAAGGCTAAATATCAAACATAACTGTTGCTAAAACTCAGAGGTGTTGATCCAGTAACTGAGTGAATTCCCAAAGGAGGTGACCGTGAGAGAGACCTCGCAGAAGTCATACCAGAGGGAAGAGGTCACTTCTACCAGGACAGAAGTCAGACATGGGAAGAGTAGAGAAAAGACCAGTAAGGCTTGAGTGAAGGCTGCAAGTTAAGCTGGTACCATAACTCTGGAGCAGGCTGCAAAGTCTCCCACGCCAGCTTAGAGAGCTGGGGTTTTTTATTCAGGATGCAAAAAGGAATTCCTTGGTGGTTTCAAGAGGTGTGGAGATAAAAAGCAGAGCTTCTAACTATTTTAACCCAAGGTCAGACAAGACAGGGGCAAGTGGGGGAGAGTAGTCATGGCTACCAAGGAAGCCACCCTGGCGATCCTCCAGCATGTGTGAGTAGATGGGGCCATGTGCTTGAGCAACAGTGACCCCTCCGCCAGCCTGAGCCCGTGACTGTGGGGACAAACACTGTGATGTATGAAAGAGCGAAGGAGGAGGAGGAGGAGGAGGAGGAGGAGGAGGAGGAGGAGGAGGAGGAGAAGAAGAAGAAGAAGAAGAAGAAGAAGAAGAAGAAGAAGAAGAAG
>CABHPR010138599.1:31108-47858 GCA_902168415.1 Peromyscus melanophrys
CCACCACCACCACCACCACCACCACCACCACCACCACCACCACCACCCAAGTGCCCTCATCTCCTTCCTGCTGAAACCTCTCCCCCTGCTGAAGCCCCTCCCCTGCTGAAACCTCTCCCCCTGCTGAAGCCCCTCCCCCCTGCTGAAGCCCCTCCCCTGCTGAAACCCCTCCCCCTGCTGGAGCCCCTCCCCTGCTGAAGCCCCTCCCTTATGATGAAGCCCCTCCCTCCTGCTGAAGCCTATGCTGGGATTTAAACATGAACTTACAAGGGCAGGCTGCTTTGCTCATCCGTGTGGCCTTGGGACTTGGCATGCAAATTCTAAAATACATGTTGAATTTCCTAAACTCTAGCTTGACTAATGAAAGAGACTGGCCTTTGTCAGTTTACTCAAGTAGGGACAGAAAAAAGTGTCAAAGTCGTCCCAGTACCCAAGGGTCCCTTACAGTCTATCTTCTGTCAGGTTACAATTGCTTCCTTCACTTGGGCCACTCTGACCTGCTTCTGTTCCTTAACTATGCCAGACACGCTCTTCCTCAGGACCTTGGCACTGACGATTTTCTCTTCCTAAGACACTCTTCCCCCAAGCACTCGGGTCTAACTTTCTCCTTTCCTCAAGTCTTCTATGCTTGTCATATTAGGAGCATGTCAGCCACATTTATAATTTTTGCCATCTCTATTCTACGCAGCGACATTTTGGCCTTTTGTACACTCTCATCATGTTGTATGGTTATTATTTATCATCTGTCTATACCTACTAAAAGGTAAGAGTTTTTAATTCACTAATATATCTCAAGGACTTATCACCATGCCTGACACTTACCAGACAGCGATACATGTTACTGAGTGAATGGATGGCAGACAGTAATAGATGTTACTGAGTGAATGGATGAGTTAGTGAATCGATGTTAGTGATTGGATGAATGGATGGATGAGAAGGTTTGCAAAGTCACAGCAAACTCTTATTTCATGGAGACATTTTGTTTTGTTTGTTCATTTATTTTCTGGCATATCCAATGCATCCAGTAAAGTGAAACCAGATTGCTTATTGCTGCTGGGTCACTGAGATCAGGGACTACGCTGTCTTCGTCCAGGGGAAGAGAAGCTATGGCTTGGGTGAGTGATCCTGCACAGGACCTTGAACTCCAGATGTGGCTCCTAGAAACAGGAACGGAGGGAAGAATGTGAAACAGAAAGCCTTGTTTCTCATGATAGATATTCAGAGGGGCTCCCCCACCTAATCAGAGTGAGGGTGCTATATACAGCAACCCTAGATGTCGAGGAAGAGTTGGACTGTGTGCCCCCAGAGCTGGTGAAGGACCAGCACAAGAGCTGAGCGGGGATGCAGGAGCAATCTGATGGCCAGGTGTCTTAGTTAGGGTTTTTATTGCTATGAAGAGACACCATGACCATGGCAACTCTTATGAAGAAAACATTTAATTGGGGTGGCTAGCTTACAGTTCAGAGGTTCAGTCCAGTATTATCATGATGGGGAGCAGGGCAGCATACAGACAGACATGGTGCTGCAGAGGTAGCTCATAGTCCTACATCTTATAGGCAACAGGAAGTTGACTGAGACACTGGGCAGTATCCTGAGCATAGGAAACCTCAAAGCCCATCCCTACAGCAACACACTTCCTCCAACAAGGCCATACCCACCCCAACAGAGTCACACCTCCTAATAGTGCCTTTCCCTAGGAGATCATGGGGGCCAATTACATTCAAACCACCACAGCAGTGTGGCATCTTCTGAACCCAAGGAAGCACTGAACAGGGGATGGTGGGTGGGACAGAAGGAAGGATTCCCAGAAGCTGTGGAGTCTCAACCAGGATGCTGAGGCCAAATGCAGGCAAGCTGGGGACATCTGTGTGCAGCAAAGCCTTGGCTGATGGGAGCCAAAACTCTTAGGTTGGTCAGCTGGTAGTATCCAAGAGAAAAGTAGAGTCAGAGCCCAGAACCAGGTTAGCACATCCCCCGCAACCAGATGAGCAACAGAGGAAGACTCAACTGAACGCCTTCCTTCAACATCTCCTACCTAGACCTGGACTGGATGGGAACTGAGGAAAAGGAACTGAGGGAGGCAGCCAGGGGCAGGCACAGATGTGGAGAGAGGAGGACCACAGGGCAGAGCAACTGGGCAGGGCTGACTCGGGTACCCAAACACTTCTTCTTGGAGAAGATGGCCAAGTCCGAGTCTTTCTTATTTGGCAAGGCATTGCAGACAGCCTGGACGCAGGCTCTCCGGAGCTGCTGATTTAAAGTTGGGTAAGTCATTCCTGCATCAGTTTCCATCTCCTTTCCATCCTGGAGAAACTGAAGGAGAATGCGGGGGTGGGAGGGGGGGCAGGAGCACGCTGAAGCTGATGCATGCCCTGTGGAGACTGCAGCAGACATGCGCACTGCAGCTCCCTCCTGCTCCGTTCCCCATCACACTGGTTCGCTGGAATTAAACTTCAAAAACAAAAATGCAGCATCCCCTCCCCTCTCCTTCCATTGAGCTGGGGGGGGGGGCAGCATGTGTCCACCCCACCAGCTGCGGCAAGAGCACCCTGTGTACAGAGATCCTATCAGCCCCGAAGAAAGCAGAAATATTAGACGCAGCTAAATAAGAAAACACAGATTATTGCTGGAGACCCCTAAGGCCTACTTTGTCTCGGCAATAGTTTGTTTTACTTTTCACAGAATTTATTTTGGCTGCAGCCAGATTGATGGTGATTATATCTGAAATCCCTCCCACATATCTGTCACATAAACACTTGGTTTAATTCAGGTTTGTAAAAATCTACAGGCCAACTGGGAGCCGGCTTTTGGATTAATTAGCAGACATTAATACTGGGCATCTTGTCACTGAGGTCCAACCTGGTGACTTTCTCAGGAGTTTGAGCCTGGGAGCCGGATCAGGAAAACCAAGGAGAGACTAGAATGGGAAGAATAAGCCACTCTGTGGCTGGCCTGACTAGGGAAACCAAATCCTGCGTGCAGAGTGGACCCAAATCGTCCATCCTGGTCTAGCCAGAGGAGGGATATTCACAGGCGTTTTGAAGTGGATACAAAATAAACTCCTGCTTCCTGGAAGTTTCTGTTGATACCATCCCTAGAGCCAACACCTTCTGGGAGGGGGAAGGGCCTTAGGGGCCAGGGCTGGGAGGGAGGCCCCTGATGGAGCAGTTTGAAGGGAGTTGGGAAACTGGGACCCCTCACAGCAGTGGCTCTGAATACAGCGAGCCCCAGACCCCTTTCCCTGCTGGTTACCCTGAACCTGCCAGCTCTGGGCAGGATTTCCTTCTGTCTGAAGAGATCGTGCCCCTCACAGACTGCACATGCCCAGCAGCTGCTACCTTCCTCCTGCCAGTACAGGCCAAGACAAGAAAGGCTTTCTTTCCTACCGGCTTTCTAATCTCCAGGCCCCCTGACTCCGCAGGCCTGCTCTGGGCATGGTTACTTAGGGCCTCTGGGGCCAAATTCCCGCTTGCTTAGAAAGGGCTCCTTTCTTCTCCCCCGGCCATTTGCTTTCTATTTAGGGCAGGGCTCCTCCACCAAGGGGCTGTGCTGGAAGCCTGTGGGACATCAGCAGAGCTGAAGTGTGGTTCTCAAAGACTTTATGGACATTCTCTCTGCTGTGCGTGCGTGCGTGCGTGCGGGTGTGTACATCTGCTTGTGTATGGTGACCAACATCAGGGTTTCCCCCCACTGCCTTCCATCCTAGTTTTCTGAGACAGGTTTTTTCACTGAACCTGAAGCTCACCAATTGACTAGGCTTGCTGACCAATGAACTCCAGGGATCGGCCCCTCTGGCCTCTTCTCAATGCTGAGGTTACTGATGCTTGCTGCAATGCCTGCTTCTAAGTGCGTTTTGAGCATCTGAACTCAAGTCCTAATGGATGTGTGTGCACAGACACTACACCAGCTCCCCAACTCAATTCATTTCTCCAGCTGAGATTAAAAATTATGGAATGCTGAAGCCACTGGACTATATGTGCATTGTCTCCATTAACCCTAAATCCTAGCTACTGGGCTCTATGTGGGTCCATTTCACAGAGGAGAACTATTAACGGTGAGGTTGAATGATCTGCAAGTTCATCTCAGTCTAGAAGGATCCAAAACAGGAGGTGAGCCCCCACCTTTGCTGGGACCTGCTTCGTTACCCCACCCTGCCACTGCCCCTGCTTTCCCGAAACCTGTCACTCACCCTGTGTCAGGAAGACATCAGACCAGAACCAGGTCCCCAGGCCTCTGTTGCCCTCTGTGTAGAGGAGAAGTGTGCAGCACTGCCCTGGGCCTGGCTCCTAGGGCTGCGTCCCTCGATCCCACCTTCAAACAACCGCCAGAACTAGGCCATCCCCAAGTGCTCAACCTGCAGAGGGACCGGAGGCCAGAAACCCGCTTCCAGCTGTATCCAGTTACTAACCAAACACTTGTCTTTCTCCCCAGCTGAAACTGAACGTGCCTGTCTGTTGCTTGGAGTTCTTCACAAAGAAAGCTAATTTTTAACCCTTTACCAATGCAGTGTTTTGTTTTTGTTTTTTCCTACAGCATACAAAACACAAGGCACCAATTTGTCTGGCTGACTGTGCACAGACCTCAGCTGGGGCTGCCCCTTGCAAGGAGAGAGGCTTCTGGGAACCCAAGCAGAACACGCCTAATTTTTCACTCTGTCCTTTTTCTGTACGAGTCACTTTGGAAGTGTGATTCTTTCACCTCCTCTTCAAACAAAGGGCTCCATTGTCAAGAAGTCGGGCAAGGGGCAGCTAGTTTGGAGGTTAGAAGAGGGCAAGGCAGGGTGGGGAATCAGTGTCAGGGGTCACCTTGGTGCAAGCATGGGTATTCCCCAAGGTGGACACCCAAGTGTGTCGGATGCTCCCATCTAAATCTTTCACAGGGCTGCGTGACCATTAACTCCTTGCCCCCAGACTCTCCTCTAGGGAGGAGACTGGCTTAGTTAGCATTTTGTGCTTCTGACTAAAGATTTTTAGAAGCTTTCCCCACCATCCAAACCAAACCAAGTGAAAAAAAAAAAAAAAAAAAAAAAAGCAACCTCAGGGGATAATATTGTGGCAACAGTGAGAACCCCAATTCTCCCCACCCCAGGGTTGAGGACATCAGTGAAAGCGAAATGGTGAGTCAGAGGCCCAGTTATCAGAACAGATTGCCAGATGCAAGCATTCTGCCTTCAGCACAGACTTTTTCTGTAACAAACCCCACTTTGGGGTCATCCATCAATATGTAAGTACACACCTGGGAGATGGGGGACAAGTCCCCATTTTTCTGGCTTTGTAGATACGGAACTCGTGTTTCTCCAATTGACGTTTGCAGAGGAATGATTAAGCGGAGCACCATCCCTTCCATGGCAATTTCAGATAAACTGGTGCGGACCCCTGACCCCATGCCCTGCAGAGGAAGCAAGCTTTCCCTACCCACGTTGTCTTCCTCTGAATCCTGAGAGGTGCCCCAGCTACAAGCCTTTCACCCAGTGAGGGGAGGAGAGGAAAGCATAGACTCTAGTTTATTTACCACTCTGCAAATTGGGGGACCAGCAATCCAAGACACAACACCAGGGTCTCCCTCAACCAACAGAAAAAGTGTGAGTGGGTGAGACCACTGCTGGGAAGCCTCCTCCTGTCCCTAGGGGGGAGACCACAAGTATCTCTGTGTGCAGAGCAAGGAGAAGACTGTTGGAATGAAAAGATTTGAGAAGTCCGCTAGCGCTGCTGCCTGGCCTGGAATACCAACTACCCTGTTATGTGTTGACGCCACAGAGACGTGTTTCCTTGGGTTAACATCTTTTTTTTTTAAAATGATTTATTTTTATTTTATGTGCACTGGTGTTTTGCCTGCATTGATGTCTGTGTGAGGGTATCCGGTCCCCAGGAACTGGAGTTACAGACAGTTGTAAGCATGTGGGTGCTAGGAATTGAACCTGGGTCCTCTGGATGAGCAAGCAGCCAGTGCTCTATAACCATTGAGCTTTCTCTACAGCCCTAACTTATTCTTACCAAGGCTGTTCTTTCTGGAACAGATGCCCCAGGTAGGAAAATACTCTTTTGACTGAATAGCCCATCCAACCCTTCCCACACAAGACCAGAAGAAAGTCTGGCATTGAACAAACCTGGCTTTTACTGCATGCCGAGCATGATGCTAAATAAGTTGTCTACGACCGTGGAGCTGGAGCCAAAGCAGCCATGGCCTTGGAGTCCATGAGCCTGTAGTCTGTCTCCTAGAGAAGATGTTCATAGTCACTACCACTGTGACAGGACAGAGGGCCTCTGAGAGCCAGAAGCAAGGTCATGAAGACTGCCCATACTGCCTTAGGGAGGTATGCTGGCTACTTTTATGTCAACTGGACATAAAGCTAGAGTTATCAGGAGAGGAAGGAGCCTCATTTTGAGAAATGCCTCAAATTTGAGCCTCAAATTGAGAAAATGCCTCCATAAGATCTGGCTATAGGCAAGCCTAGGGCATTTTCTTAATTAGTGATTGATGGAGGAGGGCCCAGCCCATGATGGGTGGTGCCATCCCTGGGTTGGTGGTTCTGGGTTCTATAAGAAAGCAGGCTGAGCAAGCCATGAGGAGCAAGCTAGTAAGCAGCACCCCTCCATGGCCTCTGCATCAGCTCCCGCCTCCAGGTTCCTGCCCTGTCTGAGTCCCTGCCCTCACTGCTTTTGATGATGAAGTGTTCTATGGAACTGTGAGCGAAATAAACCCTTTACTCGCCAGGTTGCTTTTGGTCAGTGTTTCATCACAGCAATAGCAACCCTAACTAAGACAGGAGGGGAGGCTCAAGTTGACTCCCGAAGGATGACCTGGGGAGGGAGGGTGCTCCCCGGAAAGAATGTCATGAGGAAAGGTCATGTGAGGTAAGGCCCCAAAGAGTGTTGAAGGAAACCGGAGTTGCTGGAGCAATGTTGACAGACTGTGATAAATAAGCACCCAAAAGAGACAAAAATGAGAGTTGCTATGTCAGACCTCCCCCCCACCCCCCGACATCCACGCCCCTCTGATGGCACAGTCTCCACATCCAAGAGGCAAGTGTGACAGTGACCTGTGGGTAATTCTGCAGAGCAGCTGAAACTACCTGGATTGGGGACCACCACGCTGAGCTTGGAGCAGGAAGGGGTCCTATGGGACCAGAGTGTCACATGCTCCCCCCGTGGTGGCTCTGTCTTTGGGGCTGCTCCGTAGCTGCCAGTTTTACCTGCTGAAGTTTCTGGCTAGAAGCCGCTGTTGCCTTTCATTTATGGCTGACAGAGAAGCACATACCTGGAATAGCTGTGCTGACGCCCCGACTCCGGCTCACCCACCCACCACCTCAGGCAGGCACCACACTTGCAGTTTGACAGGCTGCCTCGGCCTTTCACTTAATTATACTGTCACACTGGCTTTCAGAGGTTCCATGGAGAGAGTTTTCTGAACGAAACTTAATTCTCCTCCCAGACCATTCACTGGCTCCACTTGCCCTCCCCTTCACGCGCACTCTGTAAAAGCTCAAGAGAAAGTTCTTTTGAGTCTGACGGTTGAAAGAGCGTGACAGGAGGAGGCTCCCCCAGTCACCACCACCCCCTTGTGTTTCAGTCACTCAAGGCTCAAGTTTCTATTTTCTGGGGCTGTACAAAAGGACAGAGGTGGAGGAGCCACCATTAGCGAAGCTCTGGAGAGAAGCAGTTCCGGGGCAGGGGAGGGTTGGAGATCTGCTGATGCGTGGGTCCCTTCTATCTTCAGGCTTCCACACCCTTACCCTTAATCATCAGGACCCCCAGGCCCCTTAATCTATAGGACGCCTGATGTTTTGAGGGTCCCTCGAATATGATCTATCATATGACCTGCTCCAAGTCCACAGACCTCCCCCAGTGCTTCTCTTGATTGCCTAGGCAGAGGTTTAGCTCTGTCAAACTTGTTGGAGGGGGCACCCCATTTACACTCATCCCTTCGCTCCACACTTGCGGTGTGGGACAGCTTTGTTGAAGGTGCCTGCTACTCCCCAGTTTTAATCCCGGGACACTTCCTGAGTCCGCTGATCCTGCTGCATTTGTTCCTGCCCTCTAGCTCACCCTTATTTTCTCCCCTAGCCCCAGCACATCTTCTCACCCTCCCGCTCCACCTCCTCCCATCCTACCTCCATGTCCACCACCCCCCACCTCCTCCCAGACCTTCCCCAAGTTCACTGCCCACTGTGCTAACCCTCCCTGGACCACTACCCTACAACTGTTCAGGGCTCTGACCTTGACCAAGCCTTCGTTTGTAAAGCATTCCTCAGTAGTCGCGGTACCCCTGAAATAAATGCCATTACCGCTGACAAAAGACACCACCAGCTCCACGTGTGTAGAGATAAATATATGTGTGTTCTGGCTCCAAGTCATTGTAAGTAAAAATTACCACAACACAGCTTAGCTATGCGAACTTTTTTTTTTCAATCAATATTGCCTCCAGCTAGCAAATGAGGAAGGAAATCACTGGGAAATGCATTATTCATGAGCTCGCCAGAGCGCTGATGACTGGCAGCGATAAGAGCCCCAGCGTGAGCTGAGCGCGGGCTGATAGCTCCCTATCAAGTCAATCTATCCAGCTTGCTTCCTGTTTTCCGAGCAGGAGATCGGCTCTCATCACTCCTCTCCTCTCCTTCATTTAGGAGAGTGGGGCCGTGCACCTGTGGGAACTGAACTTGTCTACTGCCGGGGTCACGGCACGAGGTGGGGGAGGGGTGGGGAGCCGGATGGAGCTCGGGAAGGAGCCACTGATTTCCTTCAGGGGACGAGCTGATGAGAGCTAATTAGAGCTCTGCCTTGCAGCTCTTCAACTCAGTCTTTAACACACGCCTTCTTGTTAGCATGGAAGACTCCCTCTCAGTGTCCGAGAAGTCCCAGGAGGAGCTGAACTCTCTGGGTATTCATCAGGACGGAAGGAGCACCTCCCTCCGTGGAATTTTCGGAAAGGGCCCCAGAAGCCTGAATACAGAACGAAGTTTGGGGTGCCTTGTGCACCCGATTCAGCAGCTGCTAGAGGAAAGAGGATGAAAGGGGAGGTGGGAGAGGGAGAGCTGCAGGGCAAGGATTCTTGGGGTGACCCAAGATTTTCTGCTAGCTAAATTACCTGGGGCGGGGCACGCTACTCCACCTGGGCTCAGAAGTACCCATTTCCCCATTAAGACAGAAAGTGAGGAGGTCACAGGAAAAGAGAACCGGATTATTTCTGAAGTGCTGGATAACGTACAGTGTAAAAGGGGGAAACCGAGGAATAAGGGAATTTATTGGGTTGAAATTGAATTCCAGATCAGTCTCATGCATAATTTATATACACCTGAGAAATATGTTATGTAAATGAGCCCAACGTTCCAGAGTCAGTCAACACAACACCGCGTGCCCAGTGCTTGTGAATCCCAGGACTGAGCATGTAGATCACAGGCAGGGATGCTTGGTAGGGCCTTTCCGACTCTGCTAAAACAAACAAAAACAGCCACATCCATGTCTGAGGATCTCATTTGCTCCTGAGCTTCTAGCAAGCTGGGTTTGCACTGAGAATGCAGAATTCATATCAAAGATCCATAGGTAGAGTTTCAAACCTAGGGGGCTAGACAGGACCGCCATCAAAGATCCCACCCTCCATCCTCCTCTGTGGAATTAGAAGAGAGCCCAAGCGGTCCCCTCACTTTTCAGCCCTGGGGAGAGAAAGAGTCTCAGGTGTGGGTGAGTCAGAGAGCTGTCAAGGCAACACTGGATCAGCAGCAGTGAGTACAACATGAAAAAAGAAAGAAGAACTCAGTCCAGCCACGGCTGGGAAAAGCCCAACTTCTCCACTCTTCATTTTTCATGTCGGTACTAACGTTTTCACACACACACAAGGCTTAGGACAAGGACTGAACAGTAGAAATGAGATCCTGCCTACCAAACAGAGGAACGGTTGCTTCAAGTCCACGCTCCTCAAGCTGGACAGGGATCCTCTTGTTTGATGAGCTACATATCAGCCTGTCATTAATTCACACCGTGGCAGTCACCTGAAGAAAGGTCAGTCTTGGAGGAGAAGCAGTCCCAAAGAACCAGGATACCTCCCCGTGGGAGTGACAGCAGTATCAGAGAGACAAGCAGTTTCCCGCCAGCCCATGCCCCGTGGTCTTCCAAAGATGCTGTCCTCCAGCCTCTTGCCCAGACTCACAGCCTGGCAGCATGCCAGACCAAGGCATCTGGGACCCATGACAGTCCACAGCCCAGGAAGTCCCTGGAGATGGTTCTGTAGTCTAGTTCCTTTGTGGGTCACAAAGTGGTCTATTTTGTGTTGGAATGAAAAACAAGGATCCAGAGCCTCCCCTTCCCTGAGTAGTCCCAGGGTACATGTTCTGCTACAAAATAGCATGGGATAACAGAACTATTAAAGTTAGCCTAAAATCATCACTGCCCCCCGCAAGTCTACACATGGGTTTCCCAGGACATTTTTCCCCTAAGAACTGTTCATCAGCAGGATGCATTAAAAATGATCTCATTTTCAAATAAGGCTGAGAAATTTGTAATATTCCTCTTATGTATCCAGTGCACATTGAAGTATTGAAGGCACCGAGAACAACTGTAATAAATGAACCTTAACTTTGATATATTCAGCATCTAATGTTTACTGAAGGATGGACATTTTTTCTCCTCGCAAAGCAGTATCTGCAGACTGAGATTTTAGTTGAACATATATCAGCCATCCTCTTACCCACTTGCCTCACTAAACTTCCTTTCCCTCACCTCACCGAGATAAAATTAAGACCCTAAAAATGTTAGTTGAGTGGCCCAAATAAGCCCCTCGGAACAACTGTTAGAATTCCTAGCCACTCCCCCAGCTACATGACCATGCGTGCGCTGTCCAGTAGACAGACAAGATGCTTAGTCATCCCAGGGCCTTATGTCCGACATAATCCGTGTGCTGCATGATCAGGTAATCTGCATGCAGCGTGAACACGTAATCTACGCACATGCGTGGTGTAGCTATGTAAGCCCATATGCACATGTGTGTGTGTGTGGTGGGGGACCTATAAAATCGAGTTCCACCTTCTGTCTCTTCCTGAACGGTTATTCCACAGGCCTATGCACACCCTTCCTATCCCCTTCCCTTAATAAACTCTTACAGTGGGTTTTGTTGTGCCTCGTGGCTTCTCTCACACGGTAAACAATACCACTTAATAAATAGCATTGCGCCGCTTAATAAATAACAACACCTGCTTGACTTAAGCAACTTTTAGCTTGTGGATCATAGTCCTAATGGCCTCAGTTTGTCCCTTAGCCGTGTACCCTAACCGTTCCATCATAACTTCGCAGGTTTTCTTACTCCTTGACTTGCAGAGGTCTATTTCTACCCTACTCTACCTCATGTGCCTGGGTTTGTCCAGCAGAAACGACAGTGTGCCAGTTCCCAGGCTGAGCTTCAAGGGCTGGGTGGCTGCTCTTTCTCTCTTCCTCCTGTGCTGTTGTCACTCTTGTTAACTGGAATGAGGCCAGCCTGGATCAGCCGGTGACTGTCAGCCCATCACCGGACATATGAATGAGCCTAGGAGAGTGGCTGCTGGCTGACTCTAAGTGAACCCCAAGGGGTGAGCAGTATGCACTGACTGTTGAACGGCCCTTGTCATCACCATGCGGCGTTATGGAGGAGATAGGTAACTGGTATTTCCTAATAGAAATAGCAAGGGCTGTGGAGTTAGCATCAGCTGTGTTTAAACCCACCTGCCTCGCCTGTCGACTGCGTGTCCCTGAGTACATCATGCGACTCCCTTTAGCCTCCGAGTTTTTATCTATTGAATAAGGTGAGTTCTGAGTATGAGCATCAGAACCAACTGAGATAATGCATGAGGGCGTCAGAAGAGGGCCTGTCACATAGGAGGTGATTGACTTTCTATTGCCTGGATTGCCGTTTAGCTGAGTACAGAGAGCTTTCAGCTATGGCGGCGTTTATGTTGGATTGATTCTTCATTAGTAGATGTGAAGAACCTGCAGTTGGATGCACAGGCCTGTTGGCCAGAGTTCCTTGGAAGCCATGTAAAGTTAGAAGGAGAGGACCAGTCCAACAGAGTTGCCCTCTGGCCTCCGCACACACACACTGTGTCAGCACACGTACCCCATCCTACCCCCACATCATATATACAAGTAAATAATTACTATAACTAAAAATAAAAAAGTATAACACACGATTGAGATCAGAGCCCAACCCAGATTTACCACGGGAAGAGGCCATCCTGATGCCCCAGTGTCAATACCAATGGTCTTCTGTGTCCTATCTAACAGCCACTGGGAGGTACACCAACTGCGTACCTTTATATCATTTTTCCTTTACCCGAAGGAGTAAGCGTACATTAAATACTGGAATAGACAGCATGACAGTGTTACCTAACTTTTCTTGCCACTGTAACAAAATATCCAATGGACAACTTCATAGAGGAAGATTTATCTTGACACACAGTTCGGAGGGACCCAGTCCATCATGGCGAGGGAAGGTGTGGTGACTGCGGGTCCGTCCATGGCGGCAAAGTTATGAAATGGCTTATCCAGAAATGGGATGCGCTGAGAATCCCCATGGCTGCCTCCATACGCCTAGTCCACTGTAACCAACCACAAGGGCCCCACTAGCTGGGGACCAAGAGTTCGAAGCCTGGGGGGACTTTCCACATTTAACTGTAGCAATGATGTCATTGTGAAATAGCATATAATGAAGACATGTACAGCCAAGACAGCTTTCAAAACTGACATGCAATATAATAACTCTGCACCATCGATGAATATTTCATTTCCTAAGTCTCTGCGGTGACGGCTGAAGAGAAAACATAAGTAATATCTTTTTAAAAGCTGCTGGTCTCCAATGACTAAGAGAGAAGCTTCGTGCCTAAAGGAAAAACAAAAACAAAAACATGTCAGTTGTTTGAGAAGTGTGATTTCTGAGGGGTGCCAAAGCCAGGGGGCTCAACTTTACCTGTAGACTCCAGAGAGTCACCATGCAAGCCAGTCTCCTAAGGCTGCCGAAGTCCAGGGTTTCAGACTGGCGACATTGGCCTCCTTGATATCCCCCACTCCAGCCTATTTCTTATTCCTGGTGCTTACAGGGCGTCAAACAGCCAGACCCTGTCTGGCTTGGGAGAAAGACTTCTGCCTTCCCTCTGCAGCACTGTAAGCTTGCAGCCCCTCCACAGGCCACTTCCGGTTCCTGAACCTCTCAGTGAAAACAAAGAGGCAATGTGAAGCAGCCTCTGCCAACAGGTCCGAAGGCGGCCACACGCCATCAGCAGGGAGCCCTCGCTCATAGAGGAAGTCATAGGGTCCTAGAGCGGAAGTCCATTTCCAGTTATTACCGCTAGACAAATGGATTTTAAATTACACCCTAAAAGGCTAACAGGCCATTTGTCTTTGCAAGTAATGGCACAGAAATACAGTGCCACTGCTGTCCCCGCCCTGCAAAGGGGAGGGGGTGTAGGGTGCAAAACACTCCAGAGACTGCAGTCAAAAGGAACTTGGTTGCTCTTCTGGAGCAAGACTGGGGCGTGAGGTAGGGGCTAAACCTGGAAAAAGAACTAAGGTGCCAAAGCTGTGGAGAACTAGAGCCAAACCCTGGGATGGGGCAGAGAGCTGGGCTAAGGAACACTAGAGTGTTGAAGAGCATGCCAGACAAAGCCATATGGTAACTAAGACTGGCTCCCAAGCAGGTAGGCAACCTGTACTTTAAGCGTTAAAGGTTCAACCTTGAGGGCCAAGGACTTCCCGGGTAGCTCCCTGGCCAGCAGAGGGAGCTACCCAGATTCCCAGCTCAGCCTCTCTCCTCATCACACCCGGGAATTGCTACCCTGTCAAGACCAGGCATTAGCTCTGTGGCTTGTTGTGAACAGAGAAACACTCAAGAGAGAATTCTAGCATTCCTCCTCCAAGCTCTAAAGCCTTTGTTTGCCTTATTAGTTGAGGTCTGTCAGCTCCTCAAGAGCTGAGAGGTCTAGAAGGTGAAGGGAGCTGTCAGTGCAGGGTTTCCACGCTGACGGTCTGTCTCAATGCCATTTCAGCACATAGCCAGCATGGAGGCACCAAATCACGGCCCATCTTTCAGATCGTGGCCTCCCTGAGGCACAGCAGGTCCAGAGCCCCCAGTCTGCAGCCCAGAGAGTCATACTGAGGGGGCCTCTGAGAACAAAAGCTGCCGGCTTTCGGGGATGAAGTTATCATTGCTGGCTTCACCTACTGACCCCCCAGGGGGGTGATGCATAAGTATAATCTTTTCCCTCCCTCTTGCCTCCTTTCCTGGAAGGATCCCACAGGAGCAGTTGACTTCCAGCTGTTCAAGACACTCCATGTGCTAACTTCAAGTCCCTCAAACTGGACTTCCATGGACTCACAGATATGCCCAGTATACAATGGATAACCATTATGTGTGTCAAGAAGAGTTGATGTTAGAGAAGACATAGATACATTTTTTTTAAAAAAGGGGGGGGTTGTGTGCAAAGTTTTCATGCATTTGCCAACAGAACGCAAGTCCAAGGTAGCCAAATGTTGTGGAAGAAGCCAGGTCCCTAGGTTCTTAGGGATCTGGTTCTACTCTCGGCAATTGGGGCCACCTCAGTGAAAGCGTAAGACACACTTTACTAACAAGACAAGTGCTAACAGATTTGGGAAGTCTACAGAATAAGTTTCTCAAATTCTTGATGATGAGAAGAAAAATGGCATTGATGTGTTTGGCTCCGTGGCTAAGCCCTTCACTTGGGTTATCCCCTTAAGCATGGCAACTGGCAACTACCCATTGAGCAAAGACTAGTACTATAGGCTCTGTCAGAGTTGGTGGGACATGCCCAAGGTTACACAGCTTCAGAGTGCTGACATCAAGATCCAAAGTCAATAAATATGACATTTAAGCCTGCTCTTTCAGTTGGTCATCTATACAGACTAACACGGAGGAGCTAGGCAAATTATTTCAGAGGTCTTCGGCTACATGCTCTCAGAGCTAATGCACGAGGCACACAATAAGACAAAGAGAAATTATCTCAAATAAAAGTAAATCCAAGATGATTCTCTCATAGATATTCAAATATGGTATTTTTGTTGTTGTTGTTTGTTTGTTTGTTGTTTTCTGAGACAGGGCTTCTCCATGTAGTTTCAGTGCCTGTCCTGGATCTTGCTCTGTAGACCAAGCTGGCCTTGAACTCACAGAGATCCACCTGGCTCTGCCTCCCAAGTGCTGGGATCAAAGGCGTGTGCCACCGTCGCCTGGCTCAAATATAGTATTTTTATAGGTGGAAATTTTGAACTGAATTTCCCATTAGACTCAAGTTAGACACAATGGAATCTGAGGAGCGTTCCGGGAGGAAGCCTTGGTATAGGTTCAGAGGGCATGGACCTCGAGGGCTTTGCCATGCTGCCACAGTGCTGTGGCAGGACCCACGTCTATAGAGACAAGTGGCTTCTCGGTAGGCAGCCAACGAAGAGATGACAGTCATGTGACAAATGTGGTTTACAATGAGACACACAACTGAAGAATGGACCCAAGAGAAATCCTGCTTTCCCATCACTCCTAAGGGGCCCTGGACAAAGCGGCTGTGAAAGACAGGAGTCCACTCTCGATTCCCAAAGCTACTTCCTGGTGCAGTATGCTAGTAAGGCCCTGCCCTCTGGAGCTGTCTTTATATTAAGAAGACAGAAGTTGGTTTGACCCACAGGGTCAAGGGAGAAGGTAACATCCGTGCAGGAGGTTGAAGAGAAGAGAAGACAGGAGGATCACAACACAAGGTCATGCAGCTTGGGTGGGAAAATGTATATATGTACTGGGGAGAGACCTCATCTTTCCCATGGTCCATGGACCGCTGTGGACAACAGGTCAGAAGTCCCTGGTTGAATCCCCGAAAACATGGAGCTTCTTATCAGCATTGACCTGAGCTTTCTTCGCTCACCTGTGGCTGAATGCTCACCACCCCCACCAGTAGTCATGTCTACTTTCTTCTGCTCAAAACTCCCTTAAATCCACAGCTCAAAGTGAGGCCCCCATAGTCCAGGGTACCCCTTAGCCAAAAACAACATGAAGAAAGGAAGACTTTTAAAATAATGTAAGCATTGCGAAGACTTGGGTGCACCAACCAATCAGAACAGAGCTCCATCACACCCAGTCACTTCTGCCTTTCCATTTCAACCTGAAGTTTGTCCTTCCATATTGGACAAAGAGCCCGTCTCAAGCATACCTGCTAAGAACTGCCTGCATTGGCAGCACCAGCCTTTTGGCCCTCAATCCCTCGTCAGATCTCATGTGCTTCTTCCAACTCTTAGGTCCTCCAGCACAGGTCACCAAAGGACATGATCCGGAATCGCTCATTCTAGTCTCCAAGGTAGACTTGGAGACTTTTTGCTCTTGAATGCGTCCCCTCTTCTCTCCTTCACTGGCCTCCGAGTCATATAACACTTCCCTCTCTCCGTCAGTGTTCACATCCCTCCCAGGATGTGATGTCATCAGGTCCAGCTCCTGCCTGCACTTAAGTGTGCTTTTAACTACTTCAGCCATTAGCTCTCCTGCCCACGCCTCTGAGGCTGGGTCAGCGTGAAAGGCAAGCTCTTCTTACAGTCCCACCCAGCAGGGAAGGGCTGAGTACTCTGCAGGTGTTCAAACAAATCAACAGGTGTTTGACTATGAGTTGGGTCCAGACACTGGCAGTCTCCTCTAAAGATGGGGCCTCGGGGCCAGGCGTTGGTGGCACACGCCTTTAATCCCAGCACTCGGGAGGCAGAGGCAGGCGGATCTCTGTGAGTTCGAGGCCAGCCTGGGCTACCAAGTG
>CABHPR010138600.1:0-42321 GCA_902168415.1 Peromyscus melanophrys
GTTGCAGACCGTGGTCTTTATGCCCCATTGCTTTGGCCCTATGGCAAAGAAGTACTTGACTATAGAAGTGTGTGGTGGAACCAAGCCTCTCACCTCAGCTCCAGAAAGCAAGAGAATGAAGAGAGTGTTGTGTACCTGAAATCCTTTGAGGGCACAAACCTAATGACCTAAGAACTTCCACCTCCCAGTAGTGCCAGACTATACAGATCATGCTTTAACACATGAACCATTGGAAAACACCCATATTAACAACAACAGGATATAAGTTTCAAACATGAAATGCACATTAAGAAAAAAGTTATGCCTGTAGACAAATCAGATAATAAGAATTAAGGGAACAGAAGGACTAGACCATTATTATTTTTAGCAGTGGCTAAGAGGCTTCTGAGCTGATAAATTGGGTACATGCTGAGACTTTATGGACTTACTTTGCTTTAATAATTAAATTTTATTGTATTGGACATGGATTAGGTCTTCAAAAATTTTGTAAAGTAATATTTTTTGTAGAAAGAAATATCTTTTCCTGGTAAACTGAAGTTCTGGACACATATACTACATCCTCTCTTTAATAACCTAACATATCCACTAAACATTGGAAATAATAAGTATCATTGGGTGCAAAAAACAATCACACACTTTTTTTTTTTGCCTAATATGGTGTTGTAAGATCTTGTAAGAATATAAAAATCAGATATGCTTAGGACTGAATTCTGTATCACTGGAGAATCAAATGTGCTATTAAAGGGTGAGATTTTCCTGGCTTTGGTCATTTATAATCACATTTTTTTTCCAGAACCCAGCAGGGTGGGTCCAGGATTCTGCTTCATCCACCCACAGAATCACTGCTAACAAGCAAGACTAAATTGCGTTTTCTTCTCAGTGCATATGAGGCTATCTGTACACGCCTCCAATATCTCAAAACAGATGCTTGCTGTTGGAACTGTCATGTGTGTGCAACATATTCCACAAGTTAGTGGGGGATATTCTGGGTTCCAGGGTGTGTAGAGACATCATTTAGGGTGGAGTTTTCTGGAAAAGAAGTGGGGAGTATATGATTCTGGCAAAAGTCCATTTTGTACAGCTTTTTCCTCAACAAAATAGCTATGTGAAGGAGACTTCTAGGTGAGCCTACCAGAATAATGAAAACATTCATCACTGTATGTGCACACTAGTAAAAGCCTGGCCAAAACAACAACAAAGAAGCACACCAGTCAGCTGTTCGAATACAAAGAAGTTACCCTGGGAAACTGGGTAAACATGGAAGTGTAAATAAGGAAAGAATATCGATATAACAAATCTAGCAAAAGCAGAGAGAACTATTCCCCTTGAGAAAAGAAAGGAAAACATCAACATTATTTGTATGTAGAAATTTCCTAATTCTTAGGACAGACCTGAAAAACTGCAATCTAGACTCTTATGATGGACATATTTCATAACTGATACAAACTCCAGAGAAATGCAAACAAGTGATGCTTAGATTAGCTATTCAGAACCATTACTATTCTGATAAGTGTTAGGGACTGTGACAAGCCATTACCAGAACTGCAAGAGAAAAGGTGCAGAAACCATCTTACAGCCTTGAATGTGGATGCCAGTGCTGTACTCCAGACCTGGAGACTCTAAATCCTGGATACATAGACTTGGCATGCATATTTTTTAACAGTCTTTCTTGTTGATTGACATTATCATCAGAGGTGGGAACACAATACACTCAGCCTTTTTTCTCCAAGTGTTTTCAGATATTCTTGACATGTTTTTGACTCTGTGAATTATCTTCAGATGTCTTGACATTTCCAGTAATTGAAAGTATATGTGCATGTGAGCTGTCACCACCCATAACTTTTCTTAGAGGATATCAGGTAGTCAATTATAAGATCTGTCTGAGTCACTTTGCTAACTTTATATTTGGTGCTTGCATCAACCTCAGGGATTAGCAAGGAGATTGCCAATCAATCGTTTACTTAGTATCTATTATGAGCCAAAAATTATGCTAGGAATAAACTTTAAAAACCAGCATAGCCTTGGCCATAATATATATTTCATGTACTAATAGAAAATGTTAATAAATATACACATTGATCAGCATGCAGTTGGAAATCTTACAGAGAAAGAAAAAAATTTACATAGATTCATTGTGGCAAATCATCAAGACTGATCCTTGTTCTCTTCTCTGCAATCACATAACTTGGAAGTTGACCTTGGCATTCTCCCAGTAAGCAGTCTATTTTCCAACCACTTTGAATCTAAGCTGACTCCCATACTTGTTTACCTAGTAATATATTTTAGAAAGGCATTATACAATGAAAGCAATCCAAGTTCCATCCTTAAATGGATGGACAAGCAAAATATACATGCACACACAGTTGATGTTTCACAGCCTAAAGTAAGAAGGCAGTTCTGACATACATTAAGCATGGGTGAATTTGGAGGACATTGTGCTAAATGAAGTAGGCCTGTTGCAAAAAGATAGACACTGTCTAATTCCATTCAGACCAGTGGAGTCAAAATAATACATATAGGAAGTAAAGTGGCAGCTGCTAAGCACTTGGTGAATACAACAACTAGAGTTACTGTGAACTAGAGGCAACTATCCATTCTGCAAGGTGGCTTCTAGATACCAAAGGTGATCAGTTGTGTGTGTGTGAGTGTGTGTGTGTGTGTGTGTGTGTGTGTGTGTGTGTGTGTATGTGTGTGTGTATGTGGTGTGATTTTATATGCTTCACATGATATTAGAAACTGCTTTAGATGGTAAATGTACCTCCCACGTATTTTACAAATCAATGAAAAACTAGGGAACATCTAAAAGTAAAGGTCTGTCTGAGTTATCTGATTGGAATTGATTGAGCAACCTGAGGTATTTTGCTGCTGTCAGCTATTTTATAACTCTGTAGAGAGCTAGTTTACATAACTGTATGCAGTACATAACCAGTGCAAAAAGTTCTCATCTCTGGTCATACAACTAGCTTTTAGAATGATGAAGAACCCTCTCCTGAGGCCATCACAATTCATATCATAGTTTCAGTGTGGAAACAAGTCAGCTGTGGGGCTCTTTTAAAGCTATAGAGTGAAGACATCTGACTATAGCTGGACTTACAGCTATATTGAGATAACAGAGCTACCTACCAATCTCCCACTTTCTGGTGCATGATTCAGTATCAATATGAGTTGCCAAATCATCAACAAAATTAGCTTTTAGAACATTTATATCAACTTAAAATCTAATCTTTATTCATCAACTGTCACTTAGCAAATACTCCCTCTTGCCCATTGTCCCAGAGATTTACCAAACACTAATCTAATTTCTGTCTGTACTAGTTACAGTAATCTATTCTAGACTATTCATGTAAAGAAGTTGTATAGTCTACATTACTTTATGAGTGCCAGCTTTCATTTAATGTAATTTTGAGATTCATTCACTTGTATCATGTATTAATGATTCATTACTTTTTATGGTCAAATAAGAATTATGTGAACAGGTAATACTGTATTTTGCTTATCCTCTTGTCAATTAATAGATATCGGGATAGTCCTGCTTCTCAGTTCTTATGAATAATGCTGCTATGGACAAGTGTACACAAGGCTTTGTGTGGACATTGTTCTGATTTTTTTTTTTGGTCTTTAAAGAATTTTTAGGTCACCAGATAACTCTACCCTTGACATTTGAAGGCGCTGCCAAAGTCTTTTCCAAATAGGCTATGCCATGTGTGGAGAGGCCGAAGTCTACATCCATGCCACCATGGATTTTGTCTGACTTTTCTGTTTTTGCTTTTTTCTATTATAGCTATCTAATATGTAGGGAAATACTAAATTTTTATGGATCTGTTTTGCATTTCATTGTTGACAAATTTATTAATCATGCCAATGAGCTGGCTGAGAGAGTAACGGTGCTTTCTGCTCAAGCCCAGAGACCTGAACTTTATCCTGGAAATGCATGAAAAGGTTGATGGAGAGAACTGACACCTCAAAGATGTCCCTTATTCCATATGAAAGCAATGTGCACCCTCCACCCAACTCACACATGCAATAATAATACATATTTTAAATTAAAATATTATTAATCCTTCCACATATTTAGTGGTTATTGTATACCTTCTTAGAGCTATTTAGTCAAATGCTCTATGTATTCCTTAATTGAGATATTTAACTGCTTATTTTTAGTTAATGTTATTTATAGATACTAAATACAAGCTCCTAATCAGGTATATATCTTAAAAACTCACTCCATGGTAATATCGTCTTTTTACTTGAGTGCTGTGTATTTTGAGCAAGATTTTTATGAAGTCTAATTAAATTATTTTTTATTTTATCCCTGGCTTTTGTTGTTATGCATAAAATAATTTCATTGCCTAACCGAAGCAGATAAAATTTACATACAGTTATGTTCTAATGGTCTTAGAGTGTTAACTCTTACAGTTGTACCTACACTTCACTGCAAGTTATTTTTATGTATAATGTGAGACAGTGATACAAATTTTTTTCCTATGTGCTTAAGCTGTATAGCTATCCCATCACCTTAAACAAAACAAAACAGACTTTAATTTCCTCCTTCCATCACTTGCTTACTTCTTTGATAATTGATTGATTACTAATTGCAGAGCTATTCTGTTTTATCAATTCCAGCTCATCAATCCATATGTCTATCATAATGTCTTAATTAGTGCAACTTTGTAGTAAAATTTAAAATTGGAAATATGTATCCTTCAACTTCCTATTTTATTTTTCCAGATATTTTTTCCTACTCTGAGGCTTTTGAATTCAGTACATTTGTAGATCTTTTTGGACATTGAATCAAACTGTGAAAGCCTCTTGGTTCCATCATTAAAACTAATAAAGTACTTTAGTATGTTGTTTTATTTATTTATGAAAATTATTATTTTAATATCTGTTTGAAAGTCATTTCATTTCAGATATTAAATTTTGTAGACCAGTGGGAGCATCTCAAAGCTCTCACCAAGCTTTTCTCACACAGCCATTTCACTTGTCACAACAGCTTCACTTAGCCTCATAGATTCATCAGTGCCTTGTGACTTTATTTTTTTCTCTATCTACAACCTCATTGTCTATGACTCCAAGCAGTTTCTTAATTCCATCTGCATATTAAACATCTGTAATTGTACTTCTCAAAAACATTCTTCTAACACAGCAAGATTAAGCTTGAGCTTAATTCTTCAGTCCCCTGGCATAAGCTGTGTCTTATAAATTAATTTCCATGGTATGAAAGGAGAGCATCTTCCATCAAGTTGCATAGGCCAAATGTCTGGGAGTCATCCTTTTCTTCCCTTCCCTGCTTTTTCCCCCTTTGCCAAAAGCTCTTTCACAATATCTCACAAGCCACAAGCCAGCTTACATCTTTCTATAATTACTGATAACTTCCCAATCCAAGATACTATTATCTCTTCCTTTGCGATATGACTATTGCAATCATATTCTAACTGGTATCACACTGTAGCTATCTTTAGTCTATTCTCATCACTGTAGTATAGTTTTCAATCAAGTCTAATCATGCAAGCATGCTTGAAAACTTGGACTGGCTTCATTTAGTTCTCATAATAAAGATCCAGCCCCTTCCCGCAGACCAAAAGACCATGCACAGCTTGGCTCTTTCTTATATTTGGTTCCCTATTATACCGTTCTTCTCTGCTATAAATACATTAAAACTTGTTCATTTGATTAAATGTACCTGTCTTACCTCTTTTTTCCTCTTACCCAGACCATATTTTATTTTAGAGTCTGGTCATTTTTCTAGAAAAGGGTTATGTGATTACCTCTCAGGTATAATTTTACAACAGACTTCTGTAAACAATATCTCTTTCTGCAGGTCACGTATTAATCTTTATATCACTCACTTAAGTCTTAGGTTGTCACCCATCTCCCAATAGGCTGTACTCTTCATGAGATCTGAAATCTACTGTATCTTGGTTAACCTTGATGACCAGTCATCATTTTTCTCTTACAACTAAAATATAGAATGAATTTAGAAGAGAAAGAAGAGAGAGAGAGAGAGAGAGAGAGAGAGAGAGAGAGAGAGAGAGAGAAATCATTTGTCTTCATGTTTTAGTTATGTTTAGTGCATGAATTTCCTACTCATAATTTTTTTGTATTTCAAAATGATGGTTAGACCAGTCCAGTTTAAAATTCTGCCAACTTACTTTAAATAGAAAATGCTTCTTCCTAAAAGTACCAGAGAAAGGTCCCAGCCTAGCTCTCAGTGATATGGATTGTGTATCATACCCAATTCTGAAGCAGTACTGGAGCTTGTAGTAACTGACAGATTCCAAATCCATAAGACAAAACTAGACTCACTCAAACCTTGATGATACAAAGCTTAGGGAAGAAACTCCCAAAGGGGGGGGGGAGAAAAAAGAAAATGAAGTCTATGTAGAAAAGGCATCAGTAACTCCTCAATACTTAGTATATTGGTATCTAACTTTGGCCCAATAACAATAATCAAATGAATAACACATATCAGCCAATGATGATGCTGTACACCAATGATAATGGTGAGGAATTATGTCTGATGAGTGAATAGTTTGGTTTTCCTGGATTTTTGCATTGGTGTTTTATAATGGTCCCTAACAACCAGAGATTTTGTGAGATACATGTTTTAGCAGACCAAGTAACTTGATTGCGTGAACAAATCCACAGACTTATTTCACTCCCTCCTGTTCCCTTCTTCCAAATTTGGCTGTATATGTCCATTCTTCCCTCATCACTGATTGAGATGAGGATTATAGTAATCCAAACTTGAGTATGGTTTTCCTATTGGAATACAAACATCTGTACCTGCCTACCAAGCAGGAGAGAAAGAGACAGAGAGAATGAGAAAGACAGAGAGAGAGAGAGACAGACAGACAGACAGACAGACAGAGAGACAGAGAGGCAGAGAGGCAGAGACAGAGAGAGAGACAGAGACAGAGACAGAGACAGAGAAAGAGAAAGAGAAAGAGAAAGAGAAAGAGAAAGAGAGAGAGGAGTTTAAGAAAAATGAAGAAATGTTGGTTCTGAATGAGTCAAGTGAGGTTGATGGGTGTAACACATGCCCACCTTTCTACACCACCCAGAGGAACCATGAACCAGTAATATCCTTTCTATTCAGCTCACACCTGGTTCTCAGGGAGCTATAACTTCAAGTTAGCACAATGAACTTGTTTGTATTGTTCTGTGCTATTTCTTCCTGCCCTCACCTGAAACCACATTTCAATCAATTGCTAATATCAGCGTGGGAGTCCTAATCCCCTTTTAGCTGTAGCAAGTCACCACATCTCCTCGGGTCAGGGAAGGAGGTTGAGTGTTGGAGGGAGCAAAACCAAAATCCAGACAGGGCTTTCTGTTTTTTTGCAGGTAACGAGAGAGAGCCAACCAACCTATCTCAAAGGAAGAAAACAAACAAAAAACCTCCTTCTCCCCAGAGGAGGCACCTGCACTACAGTTAATACCTCTTCTAGGTCCTGGAGGTCTTCGAAACTAATATTCCCTCAGTTGCAGGAGACCTTTCTTCACAGACCATCAAAATCTAACCTTACACCACAGCCTACAAAGTTATGTTTAAAAATGAAGTAAGTGGCTTTTAGCATGTGAATGCTGAAGCTGTATGTCAAACATGAGAGGTAGGTTTCTGAGCAATGTTATCAAACAAGCCACCATGAAAGTAGTCAGTGGTCTGAAAAAAAGCTCCTAGCAGAAACATCAGCAATGCCTAGAGACAGGGAAAGGGACCACCATGGGATTTCCAAGTGACACGATTTGGGAGCACTCCCAAGAGTACAAAGCTAGAATGTTGCCAGTTTTCTAAATTTATGAAGCGTTTTTGTAACCTAATGTCCATGGATGAGGTATAGTTTGGTTCAGAGTTGATTTTTATAACCATCTGCCAATGAAATTGTGGGGATAACAAGCTGTCATTTACCTCAACCTGTCTTTCCTGGCTACTGTCATTCATCCCAAAGTACTTAACACAGAATGCACTTAAGTTAGTTCAGTTTAAAAACGTGGTTTTAATTTTCATTAGTCTTTGCCAGATTGCATCAGCTGTTTCTGAGTATTTGAATATTGATTCAATGATAGATGGCCTAGACCTGATTATCATTTGAGTGTTAGTTAAAATTTGAAAAGCAACTTACATTTATATTAAAAAGTGTGTATCCCAAAGCACTTTGTTTACATACACATTGTAATATTCAATGAAGGTAACTGAACTCAGTCAGTGAAGTGTACATTTATTCTCCCCACATTAGAGCATGCATCGGTTAAAGAGGTAATTTTAATTGGGCAATACATGACTCTCAGAAGGCATACATACAAGGATGGACAAGGCTAAGCGTACAGTATTTTTCCAAACCCAGCTAATATCATGTTTGCTAATGTCTCATTGGTCAAAGATAATCACATGGTTGAGCTGGGGGAGAGAGTGAGATAACAATGCAAGACTGCATGTCTTAGATGGCCAATGCCATAACAACTTTGCAGCCATAAAAAGGGGTGGCCCCAAGATGACACAACCTGGGTCTCAAGTTACCAAGGGGAGGAGAGACACCCAAGAAAGCTGCCCCAAAAGCATCAGACTGTGAAGTGAGAAGGAAGCAAGCCTTAGGGGAATCAAGCCCTGGACTTCAGCTCTCATTCTGTCGCAGTCCCGGTTTTCACTTACTGATTGTAGCCCCAGCCTACACATGCCTGTTTGGATAAATACAGAACCATCTTTCTTTCTTTTGCATTTTTTCTAGGCTGCAGCAGGTCATTGTAAAATATTTGGTAGATTCTGATTTTATGTGTCTTTACTGTTGTTTTCTTGCTCAGTAAAACCACCCTTAGAACAAAAAAAAAGTTCACAATCAGAAAATGTGTGATTAAGTCTTATGTCTGCTCATAGTCTGCATGATGCTGGACGTTCTTCAGCCTCTTTGAATGTCTTCTAGAAAATTGAGTCAAAAACAGATGTGGTGCCTTGAGGGCTATAAAAAGCACATGACAATGAGCTGTATATTGCTATTATATGGCAATGTTGTGAATCTTTTTTAGACTATGAAGTACCTTGTAAATAGTAATGATGCTATTAGTATTCATTGACTCTTGCAAAATCAAATTGGAAATAAATACCAGAGCTTTTTATAGTGTCTGCAAATTTATCCCTTATATTTATATTCATGCTTCCTGCATTTGAGCAACAATTTTAGACTCAGGGTTCCAGCTGAACTCTTGCATTAAGTTCATCTCCCTGAAAACGTCCCCAGCTGCCTTCCTGAGGCTGACAGGTTCTTTCATATTAAGACTGTTTGTCCACATTATCTTCAGCAACTCCATCACCAACTGCCTGTGTATCCCGCCATAACAAATCTCCCAGGCCTCTCAGACCTGCGTCTGCACAGGCCTTCCCCTAGGACTGGAATCTCCCTAGTCCTGTGCCAGGCCACCTGCACCTCTTCAGCCAGGAGGCAAGCTGATCCTCAGCTTTAGACTGGTCTCCAAACTTGGGTGTTTGGGAAAGCCTCTGCCCTCTCCCACCCTTCAGGCAGAGTTAGTCATTCTCTTCCTGGGCTGGAACAGCCTTTTGCATTCTTCTTCTAATACTTCATTTATTTTGTTTACATGTCTGTCTCCCCAGCAAGATGCTGAGCTCTTGGAAACAAAATTGTGTTATCCATCTCCACCCACAGCACATAGCCCAGTGTCTGGAATGTTAACAAAGGGTTTTGTGCACAGAGAGGAGTGGTAGACTACATTGACTAAACCTGAAGTCTCTTTGAGTGTGTTTAAATACTATACGAAATTATATAATAATAATGTAAATTTATAGTGTGTGTGTGGGGGGGGGGGGGTGTTGGTGTGTGTTTTGAGTTTGGGGACCAAACTCCAGCCTTGCACATGCTAAACAAGTACTCCACATACCCAACCCTAATCTGTTCTTCAAAATACAGTTTTCCCCTCCAGATTATTGGTGAGTCTTACATTGAGCTTTTAAATTTTAGCATTTAAAGCACCTCTGAGAAACTGACAGAAATGCACAAGTAAGGAATGAAAATCTTTGGGGGCAGAACCAAGCCTCTGTTTCCAGAAGTCCCCCCTCCCCAGGTGATTCTAATGCATATCAAAGTTTGAAAGCCATCACAATAAACCAATCCGAGTAAGAAATTGCTAGTTGCCATTGCTTCCAATAGTTCTTGCTGTCAAAGGGTGTCTGAACAAAAGCGCCCATTCATAGAGCTGGGAGCCCTCTCTCCACCTGGCCTCAGATGCCTGGACTCTCCCTGGAGAGTTGGTGCCGCCTTCCTTATCGCTGGGCAGCCTTTGATCAGGAGCTTCTTCATTCTGGCTCATTCTTCACTTCAAAGCCTGGAAACTGGATCAGCCCCTCTCTTTTCCCCTTCACAGAGGGTCCAGCCAGCCCCACAGGTAGGCCAGTCACAGGGAAACCTGTGCAGACAGGCTCCAGCCCTCATAGGGGCCAGGAGAAAAGCTTTTGTGGGACACTCCTGTCTGATTCTCTCTTAACACAACTGGTGCCAGAGAAAAACCAGGAGAGGAAATCTGAGCTTGTTCTAAGTCTGCCATGTGGGTGTGGACTAACCACAGTTAGGGCACAGTTCAAGACGAACAGTTCTGTGCTGTTTCAGCTCCTAATCCTCAGGGCAAGGCTTCCAGGTTAGGCTCCAAAAGTCCTTTAAAGAAAAGAATCCCCTCCAGGTTCCAGAAGAAATCTTCTTTTATCTGGGCATTAAAATTAACTCCCAAGTGAAACTTCACATAAAGGAAGATAATAGACAATCTGGCCTGCGAATGCAAGAATGCAAGTCATTACACTTACTTGGTGAGTTATTTCATTTCAGAAGACTGACATATGCGGATATGGGATGTTTTTCAGACCCTGGTACTTACCCAAGCAATCACCTTCCATTTCTTCTCTCAAATGTACTAACTTTTAAATGTACTAAGAAACACTATACCTTCAGGAATCATTTGCATAATTCATTAAGTAAGTACACAAAGTAGAATGTCATTTTAAAAATATACAGTACACACATCTTTTTATTTGCCCAGGAAAACATGCACTTCTGTGCTTTTATCTGCAGAATTAAGCAGTCTAAATTTAGAACATCCTCATAACCACAAAAGAAAACCTGTGTTCATTCCAAGCCATTTCCCATCTTTCTTCCCATGCATGAGATACTCATTCTCCATCTCTACAGATGAACGTATTTTGGATATTTAACATCAATAAAGTCATAAAATAGGTGGTCATGAATGTCTTGCTTAGGCTAACACAGCATCAATCACTGTTTACTTCCTTCCCAGGGCTAAATATCCCAAAGTATAGATATCTCTAATTATTTTGATTATGCAATCATTAAATAATGAACACTTTGGTTGTTTCTACTTTGAACTATGATTAAATCTACTGATTATATTTGTTTATAAATATGGCTATGTACATACATTTTTATTTCATTTATATGAATAGAATTGATACTAAAGATGTGACTTAGTCATCAAAGTGCCTGCATTAAAGCATAAGAAGCTGAGATCAGATCTGGAATACCCACATAAATGCCAGGAATGGTAGCACATGTCTGAAACCCCAGTGCTAAGAGGATGGAGATTGGCAATCCCCTAGATCCCCTAGAGCTCACTGGCTAGGCAGCCTAACATCAAGGATCACTTCCAGGTTCAGGGCGAGAGTCTGCCTAAAAAAAAATAATAATAATAATAGAGAGCAATGAAGGAAGACACTTCATTGTCAACTACTAACTTCTACACCCACACAATATTCATGTACATACACACACATACACACACACACACACACACACACACAATATTTGTTCAGTGCTGTGATTTGAATAAGAAATATCCCCAATAGGCTCATGTATTTGAATATTTTGTCTCCAGTTGGTGATGCTATTTGGGAAGGTTATGGGATGTTTCAGAGGAAGACTCTTGTTGGAGAACACATTCCATGGGTTTTATGCCCTGCCCCCACTCTCTCTTGTCTCACTCTATTTATTTATGCAAATGAAGAGTGATCAGTATGCCTTCTGTCCACCCATTTTGTCTCAAGGTCCTGCTGTCATGCATTCTAGATGACAAAGGACCCTACCCCCTCAGGAGCTGTAAGCCAAAGCAAGCCCTTTCTCCCCTATGTTGTTTATGTCAGGGTGTTATAACACAGCAAGAGAAAAGTAACTAATGCATGGGGTTATACAGTAGCTCTGTGATTAGTATTTTGAGGGACTATATAATTGTTTCACACTATTTCTACTCTTATCAGAATTTGATGAGCATTCTAATTTCTCTATACCACACCCCTATCTTTCTAATTAAATCTAGCTGCCGTATACTGGCAGCTCATGTAGTTTTATTTGCATTTTGCTCACAGCTAATGACACTGAAGATCTTTACACCCACTGCTGCCCATCTGTATATTTGCTTTGAACAGATGTCTACTCAAATTCTTTGCCCACTTTTACGTTGGATAATTTATATTTTCATGACCAAATTCTAAAATTTACTCATACATTATGTATATAGACCTCTCATAAAATATATAATTCACAATTCTTTTCTTCAAGACTGTAGATTACGGTTGCCTTTACATCACAGTGTGGTTTGAAGCATGAAAGTTTTAAATTTTGATAACATTCAATTTCTATTTCTTGTGTGTTTTTGATGTCGTATTTAGGAAATTATGTAATTATCTGATCAATATTTACTTCTGTTTTCCTTTAAGAGTTCTAACTTTTTTGCTGAATTATATGACAACTTTAGTTTATCTTCTGAATATGGTGTGAGTTGGGGTCTATACTGATTATCCTGTGTGATGTGCTAGCTTCACTTGACTGAAAGGCTGCCCTTTCTTCATTTTCCTCAGCAATCACTTCATGTAAGTTTTAAAGTTTGTTCTTGAACTCAGTTCTATCTTACTGATCAATGGAAATCCTTGTACTACTACTATAACTTGTTTCTTGCTGTGGCAGATATGATATTGATAAGTGTTAGTCTTTCAGTTTACCCTTATTTGAAATCATTTTTTGCTATTCCAAAAAGTTTACATTTTCATGTAAATTTCTGGATCAACCTACTGATTTCTGGGATTTTTACAGAGTTTGAGTCTGTGCATAAATTCTGGTAGCCTTGCTATCTTAACAAGAGCTAGTTTTTCAATCTTTGAACATATTTTTCCAATCATCAATATTTTATAATTGTCCATGAAAATATATTACCTTATTTTATTAAGTTTATCCCTAATTGTTTTATATTTTTTAATGAGATTGTTTTCTTTTTATAGTTCCATTTTTGAATTATTTATTATATCCACAAGTAAGGTCCACTAACACAAATTATTTCTTATTGAGCAAATTTTGTATGGTATGTCTCTCTAGAAAATGTTTCATCTGTTATCTAATCTGTTGTTATATTATTTTTTATCTTTGTTCTATTTTATTTGTCTATTTGCATTCTTTTTTACAACAAGGTCTTACTAGCCTGGACCTCGGAGTCTTGAAGTCCTCCTATTTCAGCCTAAATTATTCCATTACAAGCATGTGCTTCCATGCCTGCTCTGTTGTTTTCTTCATATGGTTCGGGTTCTGTATGTGTTTTGAATATTATTAGACTCTTATCAGATTATGCATGGTTTCCAAATAATTTTGTTCATTCCATAGGCTGTCTCTCTCTCACTGAGCAGAAGCCCTTTTATTTTGTCAGGATGCAATTTGTCTGTTTTATTACTCCTCCTTTTGGGTTCAATGCCATCCCCTAAGAAATAATTGCCGAGATCAATCTCATAAAAAATTTTCAATAGTTTTTTACAGTATTAAGTCTATCATTTAAGTCTTTTATTCCCCTGGAGTTTATTTTTATATGTAAGGAAAACGTCTAATCTAATTCTTTGCATGTGCATGTATGTTGTTCCCAAACCATTTATTAAGCAAGCTGACCATTGCTCTGTATATGTTCTTGGTATCTTTATTCAAAGCCTTTTTGAATGTAAGTTTGTATACTTATTTCTGAACTTTCTGTTCTTCAATTGGCTAATGTGTTTTTTTAATGCAATACCATGCTGTTTAGATTATTATGGCTTTGCAATATATTCTGAAGTAAGGGAGCTCAATATCTCCAATCTTGTTCTTTTTGATCAAAATCAGTTAGGTTGTTTGGTTGCTCCACGCATATTTTGGGACTAGTTTCTATTGATAAAATATATATTTATGTATATGTACATATATACACATATATTAGCAATATCTACATTGGCAAAATACACATATATAAATCTTTCATTTCTCTCAATTACTCTTTCTTAGCCTTCTCTTTTTAGAAACCCCCTTTCCCTTTACATAGACTACCCTTTCTACTTTCTTCTAGAAGACATATATATATATATATATATATACATACACATATATATATGTATACACACACACACATATATGACATACACACAAACATAGCTTTAAATTTAGATTCTACATGTAAGAGAAGATGTAATATTCTTATGCATGGTTTCCAAATACTTTTGTTCATTCCATAGGCTGTCTCTCTACTCACTGAGCAGAAGCCTTTTTATTTTGTTAGGATGCAATTTGTCTGTCTTATTACTCCTCCTTTTGGGTTCAATGCCATCCCTAAATTGGCTCAGCAGATATAAGTACTTACCACCAAACCTGATAATCTTATTTTAATCGCTAGGTCACATGTGGAACAAGGAAATAATTGATATTAGCAAATTATCCTCTGTCCCCCAAGTACACAATGTAGAGTGCAAGCATGCTATTGCATGTGCAAGTGGGCATCACCTATACCTACACCCTTACTCACACATATACAAAGTAAGTAAATAAACTGAGTAAAATATTTTAATATGCCACTCTAATTTGATTGAGATTGTATTGAATGTTAAGTGGAAAGTTTTATCTGTATTCATAGTTTCAGGCCTGAACACAGGGCATCTTTTCATGTATTTGAATCTTCTTCAATGTCTTTCATTGTTGTTTTACATTTTTCAGTGTTCATGTCTCCCATTCCTTGCTGAAACTTATTTCTAAGTCTTCGTATAAAGTTGGTAAGTGGGATTTTTTCCTTTATTTCTTGACCATGCTCACTGTTAATGCACTAAAATACTGCTGATTTTTAAATGTTAAATTCATATCTGTAACTTTACTGAATTTATTTATTGCTTATAATGGCTTTGATGATGTCTTTATGGTTTTATACATATAACACTGTCAAATACAACTGTAGACAGCTTAAAACCCAGGAACTAAGGTTTTATTGAAACTTGATCTATATTTAGGCTGTCTAGAATGTGTGTTTAAAAAGATAGAATCAGATGGAAATGAAGATCATCATATGAAATGAAATAGCTAGATGAGAAAAGAAAAATATCACATCTTCTCTCACACGTGGAATCTAAATTTAAAGCTATGTTTGTGTGTATTTACAAGAAAGTAGAAAGGGTAGTCTATGTAAAGGGAAAGGGGCTCTAAAAAGAGAAGGGGTAAGAGAGAGTAATTGGGAGAAATGAAAGACAAATATCATGTTAGTTTATCATATCAAGAAGCTAACTTAAAGTTTTTAGTATATATGACATAAAAACAAAACAAGGACTACTTATAAGAAGAAGAGGGCAAGTTGAGACAAGGGAGAATAACGAAGTTTCAAATATGAGCCAAATAAAATATACATATATATGAAAATGTCATAATAGAACCCATTATTTTGTATTTAAGAAAGAAGTAAAGAATTTCCAGTATATGCATCAGATAGTATTTGTTATTTTAAATTAAGAATACAAATTAAGTATTTCTTTCCCACTAGCCACATTTCTAACACTGGTGGTTACATTGGTTCTCACAGCTCTGAAATCTTGTTGAGTGTCTCAGTCAATGTCATCTCAAAGTCTGTTTGTGAATTTAGATCCTCAGATCCACTCCATACCTACCATGTCAGACTCAGTATCTTACAAAGATTGACTGTGCACACATTAAATTTCAAGAAGCATTGTCTCCCAAAGGAATAAAGATCATGTGGAAATGTCAGCTCCCTGAGGCACAGTTCAGTAAGTAACTTACCAATGTCTCATCAAGAGAAAATGAGAAGTATATATTCTAGAAAGTTTGACCATGCTTCTTGTCTGATCTAACATGTGGTTACTTTTCCTAGTAAAACTGTTTGTCCTGGCCTTCCCAATCATAAATTCAACATAGCACAAATAAGGGTTATGAGGTAAATATATGGGAAAGTATCCTTGAGTACACTAGTTCAGAATTTCATTTAATAAATAAAAGATAAAATTGGTTCTATGGGAGCCAAATCAGAGTTTATGATAAAGCCTCCAATATATGGGTGCTTTCATTGCTTCTTTGATGGCCCTGATTTAATTTACCCTTGTACTCTTAACTCCATTTGTCTGGACAAAGGGGTATCTCTTCCAATGTAAGGAGAGAAAATAGGATGGAGAATAATGCAAGGTGGGGTTTGCATTGAGCTCTCCTGGGCCTGTGAGCCATGATGAATGACAGCCTCAATTTCATGCTGAAAACTGAGTTTCATGCTCCACTTTTCGTTGTCTCTATGAATACCTACAATTATAAAACTTAGAGCTCTGAAATTTACTATGGGAGGTGGTGAGTTTACAAATTCAATATAGCTATTTTTAAACACTTGATTAATTTTAAGAAACTCACAGTTACTTAAAAGAAAGCTATAATGTGTTTAAATTTTAGCACAATGAGTCTTTATTTTGTGTCCAAATAACAAATATCTTGAGATTGGGGGATTCCCAGCTATCCAAAATAGGTATTAGGCAGTGTTGTTGATATCAGGCGATGTCTTTGCCATTACAATTGAGGTGTAAACTATAGTAATTCTAAACATTACTAGAAATTTCTAGCATGTCACTTTTACATGAAAGTGATTAGAAGTTACCAGATTTGGTTAAATTTAGCTCTTGGTTATTTTCATAGCATAATGTCTATTATAACTAAATATCCCAGTTTAATTATCCGTACAAATAGTCAGGAAATTTCAGAACTACAGAAAGATAAAAAGAGATACAGCTGTAGGGATTAATTGAGCCACAATTTGATAATGTTATTGTAAGTTACCCTGAGTATTGCTTCATGTAGCATATCATATGCTACAACTGAATTCCAAGTTCTGAGTTCAAAGACTTCTAGACTAGCCTAAAAAGCTTAACTAAGCCAAATTTTGGTTAAAGTTTATGAAGATACTGCTGTCCTCTCTTTTATGAAACCAACATGAAAATTATAACAGTAACTATCTTAATAATATAAAATTATATCTCCAGTGAAATGGAAGGGCAGCAGAATCTCAAAACATAGCTTAAGAAAGAAGTGTTGAAAATGCAACAAAAATAAATAGTTGGAGGAAAAGATAAAAGGAAAAAAAAGCTCTGAATAAAATAATTATCTAAACATAGTATCTACCAATATAAAATCCATTCTGAAGACCCCTCTTCTTAAGGCACAACTAAGTTTGACTACATCCCAAGCCTTGTCTATTACTGTGAGGTAGCAAATAAGGTGTGCAAGAATGAGGACCCATCATATGTAAAGTTCCCTGCCCCTACCAACAAATGCAATTATATGCCAAAGTGGAGGAGGAACTCCGATAATGATAATAAAAAGAACATTCTAGGTCAGACTAGTCACACACACACACACACACACACACACACACACACACACACACACGAACATATGCACACACACACACATGCACACACACATATGCACGTGCACAGGTAGGTGTGCATAGAAGAAGAAAAGTAATTTTAATACAAATTTATATGTACAACCCCTTTTTATTCAAAGGAAAAATTCAACAAGATGACATCTCAGTTCTGAACATCTATGTGCCAAATGTCAGGACATCCACATTTGTAAAAGAAAAATTACTAAAGCTTAAATCACACATAGAACCCCATACAATAATAGTGGAAAACTTTTAACTCCCTACTCTCACTAATGGACAGGTCATCTAGAAATAAACTTGAAAAAATAAAAAAAAGAAACTAACAGATGTTATGACTCAAATGGACCTAACAGATACCTACAGAACATTTCACCCAAACATGAAAGAATAGACCTTCTTCTCAGCACCTCATGGAGCCTTCTCCAAAACTGAACATATACTCAGCTACAAAGCAAGTCTCAATAGATACAAAAAAAATTGAAATAACCCCATGTACCTTATCAGAGGATCAGGAATTGAAGCTGAATTTCCACAGCAACATAAACAACAGAAAGCCTAAAAAATCATGGAAAATGAGCTTCACAGAGTTACCACTGGGTCAAGAAAGAAATCAAAAAAGAAGTTAAAGACTTCCTAGAATACGATGAAAATCAATGCACAACATACCCAAACTTATGGAACATAATGAAAGCAGTTCTAAGAGGAAATTTCATAGAATTAAGTGCCTTCAAGAAGAATTTAAAGAGATCCCATACTAGCAACTTAACAGCCCATCTGAAAACTCTAGACAAAAAGAAGCAGATGCACCTAAGAGGAGTAGACAGAAGGAAATAACCAAATTGAAGGCTGAAATCAATAAAATAGAAACAAAGAGAACAGTACAAAGAATCAATAAAACAAAGAGTTGGTTCTTTGAGAAAATCAACAAAATAGATAAACCCTTATCCAAATTAACTAAAAGGCAGAAAGAGAATATCCAAATAAACAAAATCAGAAACAAAAGGGGGGACATAACAACAGACACTGAGGAAATCAAGAGAATAATTAGGTCATACTTCAAAAACCTGTACTCCAAAAATTGAAAAATCTGAAAGAAATGGACAACTTTCTTGATAGATACCATTTACCTAAGTTAAATCAAGATCAGATAAACAATTTTAAAAGACCTATAACCATTAAGGAAATAGAGACAGTCACTAAAATCTCCCAACCAAAAAAACCCCAGGGCCAGATGGTTTTAATGTAGAATTCTACCAGATAGTCAAAGAAGGGCTAATACCAATACTCTTCAAATTATTCCACCAAGGAGAAGCAGAAAGAACATAGCCAAATTTTTACTATAAGACCAGTCACCCTGATATCCAAACCACACAAAGACTCAACAAAGAAAGAGAATTACAGACCAATTCTCTCATGAACATAGATGCAAAAATATTCAATAAAATGCTGTCAAATCGAATCCAAGAACACATTGAAAAGGTAATCTAACATCACCAAGTAGGCTTCATCCCAGAGATGCAGGAATGCTTCAACATACAAAAATCTGCCAATGTAATCTACCATATAAACAAATTGAAAGAAAAAAAAAACACATAATCATCTTATTAGATGCTGAAGAAAACCTTTGACAAAATCCAACACCCCTTCATGATAAAAGTCTTGGAGAGGTCAGGGATACAAGGGACGTAACAAACATAACAAAAGCAATATACAGCAAGCCAGTTTCCAGTATCAAATGAAATGGAGAGAAACTCAAGCAGTTCCACTGAAATCAGGAACAAGACAAGGTTATGCACTCTCTCCACACCTATTCAATATAGTACTTGAAGTTTTAGCTAGAGCAACGAGACAACTGAAGGAAATCAAAGGTATAAAAATTGAAATGAGCTGGGCGGTGGTGGCGCACGCCTTTAATTCCAGCACTCGGGAGGCAGAGGCAGGCAGATCTCTGTGAGTTTGAGGCCAGCGTGGTCTACAGACTGAGTTCCAGGAAAGGCACCAAAACTACACAGAGAAACCCTGTCTCGAAAAACCAAAAAAAAAAAAAATTGAAATCGAAGAAGCCAAAACAGTTATTATAGAGCATATGATAGTATAGGTAAGTGACCTCAAAAACTCTACCAGGGAACTTCTAAAGCCGAAAAACACCTTTAGTTAAGTAGATGGATACAAGATTAACTAAAAAAATCAGTATTCCTCCTATATACAAATGATAAACAGGCTGGGAAGGAAAAAAAAAGAAAATCAATATTCTTTACAATAACCTCAAATAATATAAAATATCTTGGTGTAACTCTAACCAAGCAAGTGAAAGACCTTTATGACAAGAACTTCAAGTCTTTGAAGAAAGAAATTGAAGAAGATATCAGAAGATGATCTCATGATCATGGATTGGTAGGATTAACATAGTAAAAATGGCCATCTTACCAAAAGCAATCTACAGATTCAAGGCAATCTTCATTAAAATCCCAAAACACTTCTTTGTAGATCTTGAAAGAACAATACTCAACTTCATATGGAAAAACAAAAAATCCAGGATAGCTAAAATAATCCTGTACAATAAAAGAACTTCACGGTATCAGCACCCCTGATTTCAAACTCTGTGATAGAGATACAGTAATAAAAACAGAATAGTATTGGCATAAAAACAGACAGGTGGATCAATGGAATTGAATTAAAGACCCAGACATAAATCCATCCACCTGTGGATACCTGATTTTCAATAAAGCCAAAATTATACAGTAGAAAAAAAGAATGCATCATCAATAAATGGTATTGGTCAAAATGGATGTTGGCATGTAGAATACAAATTGATCTGTATCTATCACTGTGCATAAAACTCAAGTCCAAGTGGATCAAAGACCTCAACATATATCCAGATACGCTGAATCTAATAGAAGAGAAAGTAAGAAATAATCTCAAACAAATTGGCACAGAAGACAACCCCCTAAATAAAACACCAATAGTACAGGCACTAAGATCAGCAATTAATAAATGGGACCTCCTGAAATTGAAAATTCTGTAAGGCAATGAACACTGTCAAAAGGACAAAATGGCAGCCTAGAGAATGGGAAAAGATCTTAACCAACCCCACATCTGACAGAGGGCTGATTTCCAATATATATAAAGAATTCATGAAACTAGATATCAATAAACCAAACAATACAATTTAAAAATTGGGTACAGATCTAAACAGATTTCTCAACAGAATAATTTCAAATGGCTGAGAGACACTTAAAAGAATTGTTCAAAATCCTTAGCCATCAGGGAAATGCAAATCAAAACAACTCTGTGACTCCATCTTACACATGTCAGAGTGGCTAAGATCAAAAACACAAATGACAACTTATGCTGGAGAGGATGTGGAGCAAGGGAAATACTCCTCTCCTCCATTGCTGATGGGAGTACAAACTTGTACGGCCACTTTGGAAGTCTATGTGGTGGTTTCTTAGAAAACTAGGAATCATCCAACCCAACTATATGCTCAAAGGATGCTCAGTCATACCACAAGGATACTTGCTCAACTATGTTCATAGCAGCTTTATTTGTAATAGCCAGAACCTGAAAACAACCTAGATGCACCTCAATGGAGGAATGGATAAAGAAAATGTGGTACATTACCCAATGGATTATTACTCAGCTGTTAAAAACAAGGATATCAGGATATTTAAAGGCAAGTGGGTGGAACTAGAAAAAAATTGTCCTGAGTGAGGTAACCCACACTGAGAAAGAAAAACATGGTATTTACTTACTCATAACTGGATATTAGCTATAAAATAAAGGATAACTATGCTACAATCCACAGACCAGAGAGCCTAGGTAACAACAAAGATTCATGGGGTTCACCCAGATATCACTGGGAAAGGGAAATAGAAGAGATTTCATGAGTGGACTGAGGGCAGGTGGGGATGGGAACATGAGCAATCAGGCTGGGAGAATGGAGGGGAAGAGGACTGAAAGAGATTACTGGAAATGGGGTAGGCATGTGGGTGTCAGGCAAAAGCTGGCATAAGAGAACTTCCCAAAAATCTACAAGGAAGACCCCAGCCTAGACTCCTAGCAATAGCAGATACATACATAGTCTGAACCGGCCATCTCCTGTGAAAAGATTGGTGCCTAGCCCAAATGTCATCAGAGAGGTGTGTAGCATGAGTCTTAAAGAGTCTTATTAATAAAATCAAACCCGAGGCCAGTTATTGGGGTGAACACTGGAAGATCAGAGAGACAGAATAAGCCACAGCTATCTCACCTCGCTGGATCCTCAGCTGGTCTTGTTTCCTCAGACTGGATGCCCCGAGCCCTCATCCAGAATGGGTCTCAGCTGAACTGCTGCTAGAAGCCTGAAAGCTTAACCAGGCCAAATGCTTCTCCAGGCCAAATGCCTCTCCAGGGCAAATGCCTCTAGTTTCTGGTCCTCACGCCTTATATACCTTTCTGCTTTCTACCACCACTCCCTGGGATTAAAGGTGTGGGTCACCACGCCTGGCCATTTCCAAAGTGGCCTTGAACTCACAGAGATCCAGAGGGATTTCTGTCTCTGGAATGCTAGGATTAAAGGCGTATGCTACCACTGCCTAACCTCTATGTTTAATATTGTGGCTGTCCTGTTCTCTGACCCCAGATAAGTTTATTAGCATACACAATATTTTGGGGAACACAATACCCCCACAGAGGTGTTATCCAACAACTGTTAAAAATTATGCAGACCCACAGCCAAACATTAGGCAGAGTTGGGAAATCTTGCAGAAGAGGAGGAGAAAGGAGTGTAGGAGCCAGATAGGTCAAGGACAGCACAAGAAAACTCACAGAATCAAATAATCTGGGCACATAGGGGCTCACAAAGACTGAACCTACAATCAGGAGCATGGGACTGACCTAGGCATTTTGCATATATTTTACAGTTATGTAGCTTGGTCCTCTTGTGGGATGTCTAATCATGGGAACATGGGCTCTCTCCAACTCTTTTATAAGCCTTTGGAACCCACTCCTCATCTGTTGTGGAATATTAGTTCAAGATGTGTTACATTCATTTATGCTGTGGAATATTTATTTAATGATGTGAAGATGTGTTGTGTTCTTTTATGTTGCATTTGTTTAACTCTGTAAAGCTGTGTTACTTTGTCTGCCTAAAACACTTGATTGGTCTAATAAGAGCTGAATGGCCAATAGCTTGGCAGGAGAGAGAAACAGGTGGGGCTGCCAGGCAGAGAGAATAAATAAGAGGAGAAATCTAGGCTAGAGAGAGGAGGAGGAGTGAGAAAAGGAGGAGAGGAGGAAGCCAGGGGCCAGCCACCCAGCCACTCAACCAGCCATAGAGTAAGAAGGGAAAAAAGACATTCAGGATAAAGAAAGCTAAAAAGCCCAGAGGCAAAATGCTGTGGAATAATGCTTTTGTACACTGGTTTAATAAAACACTGATTGGCCTGTAGATGTAACCTGGTTACATCTACATTGGCCAGTAGCCAGGCAGGAAGTATAGGTGGGATAAGCATACAAGGAGAATTCTTGGAAGAGTAAGGCTGAGTCAGGAGACACCAGCCCACCGTCCAGGGAGCAGCATGTAATGGCACACAGGTAAAGTCACAGAACATGTAGTGACACATAGATTAACAGAAATGGGCTGAGTTTAAGTGTAAGAGCTAGTCAGTAGTAAGCCTGAACTAATTGTCATGCAGTTATAGTTAATATAAGCCTCTGTGGGTTTATTTGGGGGACGCAAGTGCCACCGGCAGGCAGGGACACAGGAAATCTTCCAACTACTGCAAAATGTAGAAGAAGATAAACAGGTTAATTTAAGTTAGAAAATCTGGCTAAAAACAAGCCAAGCTAAGGCTGGACATTCAAAAGTAAGAGTAAGTCTCATTTATCTGTTTGAGAGCTAGGTGGCAGGCCCCCATAGAGTTAAAAAAAAAACAAACAAATCAAAAAACAAACAAACAAAAAAAAAAAAAACAACTACATCATCCTGGGTCTCCTTGCCCAACCTTAATACATAGGGAGGTGCTTAGTCTTACTACAACTTGATATGCCATGTTTTGTTGATACTCATGGGAGACCTTCCCTTTCCTAAACAGACATAGAGGAGGAATGGATTGGGAGATGGAAACAGAGGAGGGGTGGGGTGGGGAGTGGAAGGAGAGGAGGGAGGGGAAACTGTGGCCAGGATGTAAGATAATAAATTTATTTAAAAAACAAAAATAAAAATGAAATTGCAAAAGAGAACATTTAAAACATAAGCAAAGCAGAATATGTATAATATAATCTGAAAATTTTTAAATAAACCAAATACATCTTCTAAATATATCTAGAATCTTCACAGAATAACTGTAAAATGCAAAAGAAAGATTTATTCTTAAAACTTACCTAGATTTCAGTAAATAAATTGTTCTAATTTCCTTTCTGTTGCTGTGATAAAAACATTCTGACCCAAAGCAACTTGGGGAGCAAAGGCTTTATTTGACTTACACTTCTTGTTCACAGTCTATCAATGAGGAAAGTAAAGACAGGACCACAAAGCAGGAACCTGAAGGTAGAAATTATGGAAGACTACTACTTAATGGCTTGCTTGTTCTCTGTTTTGCTCATGTTCAAGGAGCCTCCTTATACAACCCAGAGCCACCTACCCAAAGAATGGTACTGCCCACAGATTTCCTCCTTCAATGAACAATCAAAGTAATTCCTCCCAGACATGCTCAAAACCAATCTGATAAAAATGTACTCAATTGTAACATGTTATTTCAAGTTGATGGTTAATCCTAAGTACCACACTCCACCCCTTGTCATCTTTACACACAGATACATCAGTTTAAGCAACAATCTTACATCTTTATCAAGATCTCTTGTTACTATTATAATATAAAACATAGTTCAATTGATTTTAATTTTTTAACACTTTAAAAATCCAAAGTATCTTAACAGTTGCCTCCAGTAAATATATATATATACACACACTTTTTTAATATAAAAGGAAAGAACTAGTACATAAAAACAATCATATCAAAGCAAATTCAAAATCCAGCACTGGAAAACACAAATCTGGTAGTTTGATGTGTGGCATCTGGAACTCAGTCTTGATGTAATTCCCTGGGCTCCAAAGGGCTTTGATTGCCTTATTTCTCCATCTTTACCATCTTCAGCACAGTTGGTCTTGTAAGTTTAGGCCAGTTCTACTTCACACCTGACACTGTAATTTGCAGATATCCCACAATCATAGCATCTCCAATACCCTAGAGTCTGAACCTTCACCATTGGTCTCTCCTGGTCTCTCTTCAGAAACTCTGACCTGCCATATCATACCAAGCTTCAGCTTTTCTCAATGACCTCTTGAATCCTGCAGCTTTCATGCCTCCTAAACCAATCGCTTGTAGGAGACTTTCCTGTTGTGAAACTTGACTGAAGGTTTGATTGTAGCCTTGGTCCCATTGAACCACAGCTTTTGTGCACTGACTCTGAGGGAAACACTTTCCTTTGTCCCAATGAAACACAGAAGATTTTACCCCAATTAATTAATCACAGGTAATTCTTCATCCCTGGTTGATTACTACCCCACTGTCCCCCCCAAAAAAGTACAAGAGGCCGTGTTTCAGTGGTGTTGACCCCTCTGACAGTCCTAACTGCCTCTCAGCCCCAGTGTAACCATCACACACAAATCCCAAATCAAGGGCCTCTAGTTCACTTCTTGACTTGAGTCCTTGCTTCCCTCTGAAATCTTATCATCTAGACTTTTGCTGTCCACATTACTCTCAGCATTGTCGTCAAATTCCAAATAACAGTAGCCTAGAAAGCTCTGAACACTGGACAGCTTTTCCAGCCCAGAATTTCAAAGTCTTCCACATTCCTCCCACAAACTAAGCTGATGAAGACCATTTCTCAGTTGAGGTTCGTTATTCAGATATTCTATGCTGTGTCACATTGACAGTTAATGCTAAGTAGGACACAAACCAAGATTACCTTTGTTATTCTGCTTGTAACCTGACTCGTGTTTCTACACTTATTTCTCCTATAGAATTTCTATAGTTGTATAATTGCTAAGGAAACCATAAAAGGAACTGAGAAGGACTAGGAATACAGAAATTTTCATTTTTTATTATGTAAATCTACAAATGAATATAGGAACAATTATCAAAATCCTGAAGACAAAAATTTAGTCTAACAGACTATAATAATATTTCACATGAACAGATAGGAATGCAAAGAAGTTTTAATATTAGAAAGATCAGTATAATTTATATCATTATGTGAACTGCTGAAAATAGACTAAGTTTTAATATTCATTTTAATAACACAGCATACTATGAATCAGAATGTCCCTTTTTCAACTTCATTAAAAATATGTCTCATGCCACCTGCGACAGGCAAGAGAGTTGACCCTGCCACTCACTAGATGTACACTTGAGAGAGTGGACCCTGCACCTCGACTGAGCAACACAGTATACCTGACCCTGTTGATGGGGGCACCAGTGAGCCAACCTGAGAACTTGAGTGTGGGGGATCTGGCCCCACCCCTCATCTGCCATAAGGTGGTGTGGGGAGGGAAAGATGCCCCACCCCCACTCCTGATTTCGTGTGTCAGGTGAGAGAGATGGCCCTGAGATCATGAGAGCAGGAGAGCTGGTCCTGCCCCTCATCAGCTGCAGCACACAGGAGAGTGGCCCCTGGACCTTGCCTGGACAGCACAGTAGAACTAACCCTGTTGGCAGGGTCGAGGATAAGCCTTAGAGTGGAAAACCTGACCCCACCCCACCCCCATCTGCCAGGTGGTGGCAATGGCGAGGGAAAGATGCTTCCCCTCTTCGTCCTTCATCTGCAGCACTGCTGGAGTGCTTGCCTGTAGCATGAATCTTAAAAGTCTTATTAATAAAATCAAACCCGGGCCAGGTATTGAGGTGAACACTGGAAGGTCAGAGAGACAGAACAAACCACAGCTAACCTCACCTGGCCAACTTCTCGGCTAGTCTTGTTTCCTCAGACTGGATGCCCCGAGCCCTCATCCAGAATGGGTCTCAGCTGAACTGCTGCTAGAAGCCTGAAAGCTTAACCAGGCCAAATGCTTCTCCAGGCCAAATGCCTCTCCAGGGCAAATGCCTCTAGTTTCTGGTCCTCACGCCTTATATACCTTTCTGCTTTCTACCACCACTCCCTGGGATTAAAGGCTTGCTTTCTGGGATTAAAGGCGTGGGTCACCATGCTTGGGTGTATCCTTGAACACATGAATTTCTGCCTCTGGAATGCTAGGATTAAAGGCGTATGCTACCATTATGACTGTTCTGTCTCTGACCCCAGATAAGTTTATTAAAGTACACAATATTTTGGGGAACACAATACCACCACACTTGCCCTGGTGGTGAGGGTGAGGGAGAGTTGGCTGACTGACCAACCCAGCTAACTCCAGGCCCAGAACCAGGGCTATGAGTTGGCCCACACCAACATTCACCCCATCTATGATCTGCTGGAGCACATGGAAGGGCCAGTCCTGCAGACCCAAAGCTGCAGGATCCCTACAACACAGAGTAACTACAAGAAAGACAAGAAGAATCCCAGTGAAGGCCCGGTATCTGTAGTCTAGCAGAAGCTGGATACATGGATAAGGGGTATTCTGTGTGACTCACTGTGCCACACTACAACTTCCACAAGATTTTTTTTTCTTTTAAGATTTTTTTTTTCTGGGGAGGGGAACTGTGGAATATAGTTTAAGATGTGTTACTTTCATTTATGCTGTGGAATATTTGTTTAATGATGCAAAGCTGTGTTGTGTTTTTATGTTGCATTTGCTTAACTCTGTGAAGCTGTGTTACTTTACCTTCCTAAAACACCTGATTAGTCCAATAATGAGCTGAATGGAGGAGATAATAAGCAGGAGAGGCATAGGCCAGTCTGTCAGGCAGAGAGAATAAATCGGAGAAAGAGAGAAGAGGGAGTATCAAGAAAAAAGGAGGAGAGGAGGACACCAGGGGCCAGTCACCCCATCACACAACAAGCCACTGAGTAAGAAGGAAAGAAAGGTATATAGAATAGAAAAAGATAAAAGCCCAGAAGCAAAAGGTAGATGGGATAATTTAAGTTAAGAAAAGCTGGCTACAAGCCAAGCTAAGGCCCAGCATTCATAAGTAAATATACATCTCCATGTATTATTTGGGAGCTGGGTGGCTGGCCCCCATAGAGTAAGAGTAAAAACAACCAACAACGGGGTAGGGGAAGGGGGATGTTGTAATGACAGAGGGCAGATACAAAGGGACAGGATGATGAATGGAATCAGGGTGCCTGATGTGAAATCCACAAAGAATCAATAAAAAGCTAAAAAAAAAAAAAAAAAAAAAAAAAAATCAAGTCACACAAGAAAAAAAAAAAAAACACAATGCTACTCAACACAAAAAAAGAAAATCTAAAAAAAAAAAAAAGTATGTCACATAGTGCTAGTTCTAACTAGCTCTGCATAACAGTGAAATACCTCATGCCTCTTAAGTCAGGAGCACCAATAGCAGAGACCACAGCCGCAGCACAAGTGCCAAATGTTTGCCAGTTACTTCTGGAGTTTCCGAAGCCTCTTGGTAAAATTCTCCTTTGTAGGCCTGATCTCCTTGAGTCTCAGTGTATGCTTGAATCTCTTTTTAATGTCTTCTGTTTTGGAGACTGGGACATAGGAGCTTTTTTCAGTATTACTTGCAAGAAAAACCACTTTCATGTTATGAGTAAGATGCTTAAAGTTCATAAGCTATCGTGAGTAATTTTTGAACAATAATTTGGCTGTTTTGGTTTAATGTGGTTACTAAAGAAGAAAGATGGAGAGAGAAAATGGGTCAAAATAGAGGAAAGGAAGACAGAGGCATGACAGAGTGATTGAGAGACTGTCCACAAAAGTCAAAATCAGATTTCAACACAGATGCAAGCAAACGCTCTAGCCAGTTTTGCAGTTCCATAAACTCTGGTAGGAATTTATAGACTTCTGGGTCCCAGGTGAAGGGTTACAACAGTAACAATGACCCATGTGTTCGTATTTTTGCACTGTTTTCATGAGCTTTATAAAAGGAGAACCTGAGTCTCTAATGATCAGCAAAGATTCACTTGTCATTTCACACAGGAGTTGTCTTATATTATTACCCTGGTGAGTATCTCACACATTGGTTTGAAAGATGACACTTACACTGTCTTGCAAAGCTGGTCATTGCATAGACAACCTTAAAGGGGATGGTTCAAAAGATAGTCCAGTGTGGGCAGTGCTCTTATTCACAGACTGTGAAGCATCACGGGAGCCAGAAAGTCTCCAACATTAGTTGTTAAGGTTTTAATGTGAGTTATCCCCATCCAAAAGCTGATGTTCTTAAGGCTTTGTCTCTTGACAGTGGTGGTGGTGAGAGGAGAATGGGCCATCAGAGCACTAATGTAAGGGGTTACTCTACTCATAACTGCACACTAAATAGAAGCAGGGCCTGGTTAGAGGAAGTAGGCCTTTGAAAGTATGTCTCGTGGCTGTCCTCTTCCCTCCCACCCTCCTATCCCCACTCCTGCTCTCTCTGTTTGCTGGTTGCCATGAGGTAAGCAGCTTTCTTCACCTGTGTCCTCCTTTGAAGATCTGACATAGCCCCAGAGCAGGGAGGCCACTTGAACAAGGACTGAACTCTGAAAATTATTCTTTCCCCTTTCAAGTTGTTTCTGTGGATGTTTTGCTATAATAATAGAAAGTTGCTAATACAGTGCTTATTTATTCATTATCATCAAACATTTTTAAGTATGGCATTTTATTAACTCCCCAGACTTCTACATTTGATCTTATATTTGAAGATGTGAACCTTATTCTTTCTTTTTGAGAGGGGGAGGGTGTTTCAAGACAGGGTGTCTCCGAGTAGTCCTGGCTGTCCTGGAACTTGCTCTGTTTACCAGGCTGGCCTCTAACTCACAGAGATATGCCTGCCTTCACCTCCCTAGTGCTGAGATTAAAGGCATACACCACCACTACCTAGCAAACCTATCCATTTTATCCACTACTACATGCGTGTAAATACTTAGGTATAAAAATATAAAACCCTGAATGCAAACCATCAGCTTCCAACAAGTAAAAGTATCAGTCATCAAAAACATGCCAATATTTTCTAAATGTTTATGCATATATATTGTGCATGTGTACATTTTTCATAGCAAAATGGCTATCTGTATGCATGACTTAATCCTAAGTGACTACAAAGTCGATTGTGATCATAATACACATTGACTTAAGATTCAGGTTTTCCCAGATGAATGAGTATAATAGATGCAAAGGCAATCTTTGTAGGCCAATTTCAAAAATCCATTTGTAGAATCTGTCTGCTGTGTCCATGTCTCTACAACCTTTATCAAGTAAAAGCGAGAGCTACTTTCCTAGTCTTCACTTCTAGGAAACACTTCCACATTGTTTGTGTACTTGACCAAGTACACAATTATGTATTATTCACTCTACCATCCACTTTCTAGAGTTAAAATAAATGCACACCTTTGGGAAATGAATCAAATAAAGAATCAATTACTCTTTTATTAGATGTAGCTTCAGAACTCTCAAAGCACTGTGGACTGATTGGCCACTAATTAAAAGACATCAAGATGTTCCTTAAGATTACTATCAAATGTGGTATATCTGCAACATTGGCAGAATGATTAGCCAATCATGATTTGTAACTATCCAGAAGACAAACCAAATTGATAATTTAACTAAAAACCTTACACTCACACATATAAATGTAAGCAAATGAAAATTATTACAGTCAGTACATCAATACTGGGGTTTACAACCCCCCACAAAAGTGACAGCTACTTGATGAGAAAGATCACAGCTTAGTGTATGAACAAAATCTGCCTTTGCTGTTCTAAATGGTGAAAAACACTGGAATAACATTTTGAATAGACACTTTGGTAGGCTCATTTCACAGATGAAGAAACCAAGACACCACAGTGATAATTTGTCTGTCAATGACCACATAGCTAGAAAATGAAAGAAACAGAATTCTGACACTAAATCCTGGCTTTAGAATCCCACTCTCAACAGTTATAAAATGTAAAAGTCACGCAAATGGGTTTAAAGTTGGTTTCAAATTAACGTAATTGCTAGTTGTGACATTTTCCTTTCATTGGGAAACCAGCTCCATCAAAATACTTTGCAGAGTAAATACTTTAAAATCTAGGAGGCAGCAGGAGACTTAAGTCTGAGTCCCATGGATTCATAAGCTGGCTTCCAAGCCACATGATAAGCATGAACAGTTGAATTATTTTGTCTGGGAGTTGGCAATTTCCAACAGTGTAGGAGTTTTGGTGCTAACCTTACAGATTATGGGGTGGAAAAGAAGAGTTGATCATTCTCTCATGGGAATTCACTACTCAGTGTGTAATCCACCTAGCAACGAAGTTGCAGATGGGTAACTGAGGATTCCTCTGTGTGTTGCTAGGTCACCCTCAATCAGTCCTTGTCTTCTGCATTATTCAAAACTGTACTTCTCAAACTTTGGCATTGACTGGAGTCACTTGGAGGGTTTGTGTGAACAGACTCTGAGGGGGCTCCAGAGGTTCTAGATGAACTATAGGGTTTTAAATGCCCACGACTTTATAATAAGACAATGTGGGCAATTAAAGCAGCTAAAGTTTTAGTGGCCACACAGGCAATAAACCAATACAACAGGAAGATGAGAAAGTCATTTATCAGTTTAATTCCTTGCCAGTTGCTGTGATTGTCACCTCTGATTCTTCCTTGTAAAATTCTCTATCATAATTGGAAACTGCTAACTTCTCAAATCTCTGTCTTTACATAAATAAATGTATTATTTAATTTCTCTCTCTCTCTCTCTCTCTTTCTCTCTCTCTCTCTCTCTGCACGTGTGTGTGTGTGTGTGTGTGTGTGTGTGTGTGTGTGTGTGTGTGTGTACTGGTGCCAGTGTGGACTTGAGATCAGAAGACAATTTGAGACAGACCTCTTCTTCTACTGTTTTGGCTCTAGGAAGTGAACTCAGGTTTTCATACACAGCAACAAATGCCTTTATATACTGAACCATCTCAAAGACCCTTGCTCAAATATTTTGATAATTATTATAATTCCCATACTCACTTGGCTTCTCAGCTATCAAAATGCCACAACTCCAGCTATAACAAATGGCTTTACTGCTAAAACCAACCAACAAAGAAAACAAAAAAACATTGCTTCCACTATTTCTCAACATTTCTATAGTGATAAGTCTTCATGCAGTCTGCTCCATCCCAGCCCTAACTCCATAGTTGTCTTTCCTGAAGAATTAGAGAAACACATTTTCAAATTCAAGTTTAATTCAATGAAGTGCTGCTATCTCACATGACAACAATAACATCGAGTAAAACTGATACATGAAAGTGAATGGCTGCTGTTACTTTTAATGAGTATCATAGAGTGTTATCTGTTCCATCTCCTACTCTTCAACCATGACAGTAAAACTCACTCTCAATGATTTCCTATAGCTAACAATGTATCAACTAATTTTTGTGATAAAAAGCTTTTACACTACCGAAAAAACAATCAGCTAAGTGAAGAGGAAGCCCCCAGACTGGGAAAGAATGTTTGGCAGCTGTGCATCTGACTGAGAATTAATATTCAGAATATATAAAAGTCTCAAAAAAAAGAGTCAAGAAAACAAATGATCAAATTTAAAAAATCAACTACAGATTTGAACAGAGTTTTCAAAAGAATAAATGTATCAAACAGTGTTCATCATCCTTTGCAATTAAGGAGATTCAAATTAAAACAACTTTGAGATTTCATCTTACCCCACTGAAAGTGGCATCAACAACACAACTGACCACAAATGCTGGCGAAGATGTGGAGGAAAGGGAAGCCTCATTCACCATGGGTGGGATTGCAAACTGGTGCAGCCACTCTGAAAATCAGTGTGGAGAATTTTCAAAAAGCTAAAAGGCAGGCAGATCTACAACTTTCCTTCCCCACCCCATCAATTTGACTCAGTCACCAACTTGCACAGGCACTCCCTGTAAACCCTCTGGCCACACAGACCAGAAAATGTTAGGCAATCTTCAGTCTCCCTCTTGTCCTTCAATTCCAGTCTCCCAGTTTTTTCCCCAGATTTGTAGTGGACCAATGATTTGGCCACTCCCTCCTCTCTGACCCCATTTCTAGGGGTCTAAGTAATGGGTTACATATAAATACCTTTTTGGTCAAAGGGCCCCCATAGGAACCCCCAAACAATCCAGGCTGTTGTCAAGGCAACTGGCTGCCCCATTGGTGAAGACCATACTTACATAACTCATTGGACACAGAGAAGTCAAGCTGATGCCTTCCTAGAGCTTTCACTTCTATGGACTAGTTTCATGATACTGGAAGGTACTCTGCATGCTGCCAAAGGAGAAAGATAAATACCAGCCCAGCTACAAACATTTCAATTGACAGTGATGACCTGTTTGAAAGATGTGCTAATGCAATAGTGGCATAAAGCTTGTGTGAGTAACCGGCCAATATCTAATTGGAGTTAAGGCCCACTCCATGAGATGAAACCCATCTATAACACTGTTTAGGTGGCCGAGAAGAACTTTAGGCTAGACGGGCCTTGGACCTAGGAGAAAACAAAAGACTACTGCTCTGCTAAAGGAACATAGCAATAAAATGACTCCTAACAACATTTTGTTATACATATTGATCAGTACCTTGCTCTGCCATCGTCAAGGAAACTTCCTACTGCCGTAGATGGGGACAAATACAGAGAACCACAGTCAAACAATATGCAGAGAGTGGGAGACCTTCGTATTCTCCATCCTAACTGGGATGTTTCTGATTAAGTCTCTCCCCTTGGGGCTCAAGAATGCTGCAGAAGAGGAGATAGGAAGATTGTAAGAGCCAGAGGAGATGGAGTACACCAAGGAAGCAAGGCCTTCCAGAGACAGCATGACTAATGGACCCATGAATTCACAGATACCGTGGCAGCATTCACAGGCCTTTCACATGTCTGCGCTGGATGGGGTCCCTGTGCTGAGAGAAGTAAGCACTTACACTAAATCCCTAACCGGAAGCTATCTCCCACGGACGAACACTTGCAAATGGAAAGTTAGTTTGTTCCAATGGAGTCTCACTGGAGATACAAACCACTCTGAAGGGCAGGCCCTATGCCCAGCTGTAGATGGCCAATATAAAGTGGGCTCAATGGTGTATTTGGAGGTTCTTTGTTTCAAAATGCTTTGGGAGGGATTTTTTTTTTTTTTAAATCTTACAGGTCCCTTGAGTATATACTACGGCTTCTGGTTTTGTGTTTTTATGGGATTCCTATGTGGGGAGGTGGTTCTCTACTTCTATATATGTTTCCTATGCTTTTTCCTTTGGCTCTTTCCATTCTGTTCATTTGTTTGATTTTTACTATTCTCATTTGTTTGTTTGTTTGTTTTTTAATCTTATTTTATTATTGTTGCTCAGATGCCTGTTTGTTTTCTAAGGAGAGACAGAAGGGGTGTGGATTCAGATGGAAGGGGAGGTGGGGAGGAATTGAGGGGAGAAGGAGAATAATCAGAATATATTGTATGAAAAATATACTTTTTTATTCCAATTATTGAAAATAGATTGATTTAAAGCACTATTTTTGGAGACAAGTTCTCATGACCCTCCAGCATCCACCTCCCTGGTAGTGGCCTTACAGATATGAGTCAATAGTCTTGGAATTAAAGTATATTTGAAAATAAGTAAAACAATAAATTCCTAATAATTTTTTAAATGGGTAATGCACATATAAAATTTTATTTATTCCAATTTTATAAAAATTCAAAATATTTCAAAATAAATAGTTTTTAGTCTCTACGTGGTATAAAAGTCATTGACAAAATCAAAGACTGAGCTGACTGGACCTAGAATGGGGCCTGAGATTACCGTCCCAAGGTCTTGCTTCCATTTTTTCTTAAGAACCAAATTACCCTTATTTATAAGTTTAGTTAGATGCACGCTGCAATTATTTGTTGGCTTTTCTGAATAGATTCTGGTTATTAGAGAAATACCAAAACTATGTTAGTTTCTGCTATTAAGCAGTCTGTGAGTAAATATACTGGTTAGAATCCTCGAAAACCATTGATAGCTATTTCAATGCACTGCAAAACCACTGGGAAAGCCCCCTCAAAACACAGTACAAAAAGCAAAGCCTGCATGTAGGCACATCTGTTGATATCATTAATCCTGTTACTCTGGAGTCATAACTGCACTAGACATTAAAGATGAAATTAAGAATGCAGTGGTCTTTAAAGTAACTTAATATAGGAAAGATCTTCAAGGAAGTAAGTTTTAAATTGTTTTAAAGAAAGTGTTAGACATAACTTCAAATGCTGATAGATATAATTGAATTTGAAAAAAAATAGTATTTTTCATATCCCCACCAGTCATTGTGTAGATTGGTATATAGTGAGAACTTCTGTGCTGCTTTTCCTTCTTTCTCACATTTCCCAACTGATCCCATTCTGACTCCCCCTGCATAATGCCAAGACTCATCAACACGTATGGTGACACTGAAATGTGAAGGGTCTTTCTTTGCCTCCTACTTTGTACTTGTTTTTCCACTTTTATTCATGGTTAATAATTTGGTGTTGTTTTTTATTTGTTTGTTTGTCATTTTAATTCATTTTTTCAAGACAGGGTTTCCCTGTATAACCCTGGCTGTCCTAGAGCTGAATATGTAGACAAGGCTGGCCTCAAACTCACAGAGATTTGTTTGTCTCTACCTCCTGAGTGCTGGGATTAAAGGCGTGTACCACCACTGGCTGGCATAATTTGATGTTTTGATAAGTGTGCACATTGCAGAATGATTTCTGTAATCACACAATTTAACATTCCCATCACGTCAATGGTCTTCTTTGTGTGTGTGTGTGTGCTGATTATGTATGGAAAGAACATTTAAGATACATGTTTTCAGTAATTTCCAAGTCCATAAGATGTTATTAAAAACTCTGTTATTAACTGTAATTTGAAACTTTCGAAATGATCTCCAGATAATAGAAACTTTATACCCTTTGACTAACTTTTGATCTCATTCAGACCTAGCAACAACTATTCTAGTTTTCAGCTTCTGTAGAGTCCTCATATAAATTAAATCAAGCAGTTTTTGTCTTTCTGTGTCTGACTTGTTTCATTTAACATAATGTCCTCCGTACCTGTACTTTGTTAAAATGACACTATTTTTTGTTACTAAATAATAGTCACATATTGCATGATATCTTCTATTTGTTGATGGGCACTTAAGTTGATCTCATATATTGGCAGCTGTAAATAATGTATGGTGAACATGAGATTGCAGATATCTCTTCATCACACTGTGTCTTTTTTTTCTTTAAGGATATAGTATATCTATGTGTCAGTGTTATATGAACATTATTTTATAATGTTTTAAGGAATCTCAATCCTAGTTGTCATGATGGCTGTGCTATTTACCTTCTCCTAACAATTGGCAGGAGTTCCTTGCTCATCATCATGTATAGCAGTTACTGTTTCAATAAAATGAAAAAACAATGTGCTAGCATGGTTTTCATTTGCATTGTTCTGTTGATTAGCAATGTTGAATTTTTTCATATACTGCCAACCTTTTGTATCTCCTCTCTCTCTCTCTCTCTCTCTCTCTCTCTCTCTCTCTCTCTCTCTCTATCTCTCTATCTCTATCTCTATCTCTATCTCTATCTCTATCTCTATCTCTATCTCTCCCCATTTTTTTATTTGGAGGGTGGAAGTGTGTGTGTGACAATTAGAGGATAACTTACAAGAATCTATTCTCTACTTCTACTGTGTGGATCCCAGGAACACAATTTAGGTCAACTGGATTGGTGAAAGCATGCTTGCTTTGAATCTTGAGATGAGTGTATTGCATTTGGAATACCCAGAAAGTGCAGCATATTATTAAAGGTTCGTTGGGAGGGACTTTCAAGGGAGAGGGGACAAAACATTATGTTATACAAAGTTAAAGAGGAATATTGGAACAGGAAATAAATGGTTGCAGAAGAGAGGAGGAAATGTGAGATGTACAACTAACACTAAAGGCCTTTTGAAAAAGCCATATGGAAACCTACTACTGTAGAACCTTCCTAAAATTCATAATAGTACATATATAAAAAAGTTTTTTTTTTTTTTTGGTTTTTCAAGACAGGGTTTCTCTGTGTAGCTTTGCGCCTTTCCTGGAGCTCACTTGGTAGCCCAGGCTGGCCTCGAAGTCACAGAGATCTGCCTGCCTCTGCCTCGCGAGTGCTGGGATTAAAGGCGTGCACCACCAACGCCCGGCTATAAAAAAGTTTTAATGGAGTTTCTCTACAACAGGAAGATACCACACGCTAGCAAATAAAAACCAAAGTACCAGAAATTGATTATCATTTTTTGAGTTTTTGGCCAATGGGATTTCATAGATCCCACACCCTAGCATTACAAGCTATTTGCCAAAGCTCTTGGTTACCCTCTAGTACGCAATGGTAATATGCTATTGCTGAACACACCATATATTGCACTCTCAGTATATGGAAAAATCAAGCTAGTAGTCAACTGTGAGCTTCATCCCTACTATCTATCATATATATCTACACTACCAGAGGAAAAAGGGTTGCAAGCTACAAGAAAGACTGGACTGGAAAGATATGCCATTGGTGTAATAGTGGCACAAATATTTTGTGAGTAACGAACCACTTTATTATTGTCTCTAAAGCTCTCTCCCTGAGATGAAATCTGTTTCTGTCATTGTTAAAGGACCAAGAACATGTGCCTAGATAAGTTATAAACCCTAGGTGAAAACCTATTATTATTATTCTGCTAAATAGACATAGTACAAAAATGACTCCTAATGACTTATTTCTACACTCATAGAACAGTATCAACCCTCATCAGAGAAGCTTCTCCCTGCATTAAATGACAATTAACAAAGAGACCCTTTACTGGCCAACATGTAGAAACTAAGACATCATAGAATGTTCAGCCACAAATAGGATGGACATAGCACTCTTTCCCTCAAAGACTCAGAGAACTTTATGGAAGAGAGGGCAGAAAGATTATAAGCACCAGAGGTAGATGATCACTACATGCAAACAGTGTTTTCTCTACATGGCAAGATAATAGCACTTATAAACTCAAAATGAGTGTGAAAGCATGCACAAGACTTGAACAAGTTGAAGCTAGACAAATTTTCAGCATGGAAGGAGGGAAGTGGGCACAAAATCCTACCACTGTCTGTAAAAACTATTGACATTTGATAGTTGCTGGGAGAAGGAGAGCCAGCTTTGACATGATATGGTATCATGTCATGTCATGACTCTTTGTAGGTTGACTCCTCTCCAGAGAAGGCCCCACATCCAGGAATAGCTAGACAACACAAGCTGGACTTGATAGAGAAAGAAATATAAAAGGAAGGGAAAAAAAGAAAACTCAGTGATTGATGGGTGGGATATTGATGGTGAAGAGAGTAGAGCTAGGAGGAGTTGGGATGATTATATGACCAAAATACACTATATAAAATTCACAGAAGAAAATACAAATATATTTTCCAAAGAAATTTCTAAATTAGCATCTTGCAAACATGTTTGATGCAGAAGAACCTTTTGTTTAATGTAGAAGAAATGTCTTTTTATTTTTAGAAATCTGTGATTATACATAAATTCCTAGGCATTCCTACAGAGGACTCTGTAGCCTATTCCCATCCCACCCCAAAACCCTTTATACCCCCTAGCATGTCTTCAATACTCCAGACTCTGCAGACTCCTGATCAAACAACCAACCAATAGAAACTCAGCTTCATAGGGCTTTTCCTAGGTCTTTCTGATAGTAGAATTATATGTGTAAAATCACTTGGCAAAATCAGAGGACACTGAAAGACCCAAATGAAAGATAGTTGGAAACTAATACAAATGAGAACAAAACTAAATCCAAACAATACCATTGGAATCTAATGTGTAACACAGAATTCAAAGGAATACGAAAATGTAACAGAAGTATTAATCTTAAATGTTCATGTGATGTGTCTTCTTTAAGTAAACCCACACTATAAGATATCTAACTATGTAAGTGTATGTATGCACAGATTACATAGATGCATATATTAAAATCCCATTCTATTGCAAAATACAAAATAAATTATATGTTGATTGTTCTTTTATAAAAGTTCACAACAAGAGCTTATACTTTTGAGTATAAGCTCCCTTGTTATAATGATTAATCAATCTATGAGTAGTTAATTTCCAAACAATTCAGAAACCCCAGAATGCTTTTGTTAGGTCCTAATCATGCAGTGAAGGTAGAATTTTTTAAAATGTAGCTTTAAAGTGAAGTTACTCAAAGGAACTAAGTTTTCTTATAGAATTGTCTTTCCATGCAATCAGTTCTTCAAAATAAAAACAACAATTACAACCATATTGCATTTCACTTTGAAGATGTTATGGAAATTACATGATTGATTGTTTTGAGCCAATCAGCATGTAGATGATCAGATTCAAGATCCTATAAGAGTATAAACCAAGACTGGACTGTAGTTGGTAGCTGTTCTAGTTATGACCTTAAAGCAACACCCCTAATGAGATAGCAAGTAAGTGTTACACCTGCCTATGACCTTGAAGTTCATGCCCCTAGGGTATGGCCACTTGGGATCCTTAAGAACTGGGATGCATGTACACAGCTCTCTTTGCCTCCCCGTGGTATTGGATGCTAAGATTTTGGACCAGGCAAATCAGCATGGGACATAGCTCAGCTTTCCCAGACCCTATGATAAATTTTCCATGGTAGTTTGTTAACCCCCCAAAATTCCTTTACTCTTTAAATAGACTCTGTGGATTTCTCACATTATCTGGTGCCCAATGTAGGGCATGAACCCATGATCCTGAGATTAAGTGTCTCATGCTCTACCGACAGAGAGAGGTGGCTCAGTGCTTAAGAGTCCCAGGTTCAACTCCCAGGTCATTAGGAATCTGATCATGCCAGGACAACAAAGAAAGAAAGAAAGAAAGAAAGAATGCATCAGGAAGAAGGGACCACGTGTTTAACATCTGTTTTGCATATGTTGAGTGTATACCATAGGTGACTACTGCTAACTTAATGTTTTTTAAATCTCTCATATGAATATGTGCAAGCTATATTCCATATATGGCTCAGGGTGTTTATCATCTGCCAGCTTCTCACAGATGGTGACGGGATAAGTCATTGTATAAGAGCCACCTGGCAATGTTTTGACTTATGTGGTCTTGCCCTACTGCTTATTAGTTTCTTTGTTATCTTTACTGAGAGACTCTTCCAGAGCTTGAAATTGATTAACTACTGCCTGTTGCAGTGTTTCAACTTCCTTTGTTTTAAAGGGTTCTAGAGATTTCATGGAATCATATAATTTTTAATGTTTTCTTCTGAAACATATGATTCCATAGACTTTATTTTACCAATTAGTAATGATCTTCCCTCTTTATATATTATGTGAATAGCATTAACATTGGTCTGAAGAGTTATTGTTTTATTCATTAGTATTCATATTTATTATCAATGAAATTAAGTCTGGTTGTACAGTTAATACTAATGGAATGAAGTTCTTGTGGTAAGTTAGGAGAGTCTGTGGAAAGAATCCTTTTATTTAAGTCTTCATTACTACTCTTTATAGCCTGTATCAGTCCCATTAATGTTTCACTTTTGCTGTTATTATTAAGCCATTTTTAATGAAATGATATGACTATGCTAATTTCCATAATAGTGAGCATGATATACATCCCAAGAAGGCTGTATATGTCTTGTGAAATTTCATTCGTAATTCAAGCAAAAAGATTTTTAAATTTCTGGGGAACAATATGTCCTGCCCTTCTTTCAGAAAAATTCAAAATCTAAAAAAAATTTATTAATTTGTTTATTTGTTAATTAGTTTAAAGGTGTAAAATTATTGATTAATTATACCTTAGATAAAGTCCTTGAGAGCTGGTGTCTCAGTTCTTGCGATGTTTTTTGGTATAGTAGCACTGTTCAGCCAGAAGGCATAAAGCTAAAGCAGGTCCTGAAGCGTGTTCCAAAGACCTTGACCTGTATTGGGCTTTAAGAGCTACTGAGAAAATCCTACTGGCATGTGCCAGCTGCACGAGTATGGGATGGGGGATGCAGACATGGGCCGGACTCAGCCAAATCAGGCAGGCTCCAGTAGTGCAGTGGCCTGGGCCAGATTCAGTCAAGACAGGTGAGGCAGGGAAAACTGTGTGCAGTGAGTGGAGCCCCAGTGGTGCAGACTAGACAAATGTAAACTATTTTTATATCCTATTTAAGATAATTTGTATATTGACACAAATACACAACTATATTTGCCGTATTGGACATATATTTCTACTCCTATTTGAAATACCTTATATAGTGATAGAAATGTGAAATTATATTTGTCATACTGTATGTATGTTCTACCTCTGTTTAAGATATTTTGCATATTGATACATAATTAACGTTGTTGTCAAATTGCATATTGCACTATACATTTCTAACTCTGTTTAAGACATTTTGTGTATTGTCATAAATTTGAGGTCATTGTCCTTTCACTGTACATTTGTTTACAGACTGTTTACCTTGTTTTAGTGAAGCCTTAGTCCTTAGGTTATTTAGTAAGATAAGACTTACAGATCTATAGTCACCCATGTCTGTCATTTCTATGGTTATGTTAGTTATGTTGTCCAGATTTACAGATACATAGGTCAAATGCATAAGTAATCTTCAAACACTTCATAGACCTAGAGAAAATGGCATTTAAATAACTTAGAATTCTGCTGATGTGAGACACAATTGCTCCTGGCAGCACCAATCTGATCCTGAGAGAATGTTGGGCTTCTAGACACTTCATTTGGAAGTTTGTCTTCTTCTTGGCACATAATGACCTGCTGGGCAAAGAACTGCCCTTGCCTCCACAGCTGACAGTACAAATACTGTCCTTTTTGGACAACCGGGACACAAGGAAAAGTGTCTATTGAACTCTGCCAAGACACGGTAAGATGGTCTTTCAAAATTCCTGCTAATGGTCTGTCAGATATTCTAGACCTGTAGCCAAATTGGATGTCCCAATGGTGCTGAGAAACTTTAGGTGACTGTCCAGGCTGTCAGCTGTCTCTGTCTATTCTTGAAAGATTTTCAAAAATTGCTTGCATGCATTTCCCATTTTTCAAGTATTATTATATTCCTTCTCAGGTCTTTGATGGGGTTGAAGACTAATAGTTAAAGTTACAATCTTCTCTTATCTTAGCTAGAACATATTAAGTACTAGATTCAGATTCTTGAGGATAGGATAGCTTTTGGAATAATCTCTGTATCATGCCATTTACCTATGTTCTGGACATCTCTGGATTTTAGTATGTGTCTCTTGTTTGATGTTGTTCTTGTTGGTTGTAGTTTCATTTTGTTTAGGTTATTACCCTTTATTTCTCCTGGACAATACTTAATAATCACTTCTACTGTATATGGTTTTATGTTAGGTTAGAACTTGCTTATTTAGACAAAAGGGGGAGATGTAGTGGGTAGCTGTTCTAGCTATGACCTTGAAACACCACCCCTAGTGAGGTAACAGGTAACTGTTATACCTGCCTATGACCTTAAAATATATGTCCCTGGGACATGGCCACTAAGGACCCTTAAGACCTGTGATGCACATACATGGCTTTCTTCATCTCCTTGTAGTATTGGAT
>CABHPR010138601.1:2756-15042 GCA_902168415.1 Peromyscus melanophrys
TGTGTGTGTGTGTGTGTGTGTGTGTGTGTGTGTGTGTGTGTGTGTGTTACTCTCAGCATCATCAGAGATTTTTCTTCCTGAAGTGAGTAGTAGGTATTGTAAAAATTCATAATGGTCAAAGTGCTTCAGATAAAGGGCAGTGGCATGCTTGTCCCTAAATAGGTCCTCTATATCCCTCCAAGGTTCAGGAAACCTGCAGATGAGTGGATAGATAAAATGGAAGTGTCAAAAGATATGAAAGTATGCTGCAAAAAAGATTCTGGACATGACATTGCTGTTCCATTACGAACTCACTGAAGCTGGGATTATGCACACAAGACCCTCAGAAGATTGGGCTTGCCACCACTCGATTAATATAAAGGGAAAGGGAAAGGACTCAAGAAGCCCTTTCATTTTATCAACTATATGGATAAAATACCCAAAATCTATCAGGCAACATAAAATTTTGCAAGTTCATGTTCTTTGTATTAGGTAGGCTACCTAAAAAGAACAACTCCCTTCATTACTTGTGTGCTGTGTCCTGATTAGTTATCCCTGGAATATAGGCCAGTAACTCTGTACACTGTGATAGTAATATGTGATAATAACTCAAATATTAGGTTCTGATATTTTTTAATCTCCTGTTCTTGCTCTATCTCTTCTCTAACAATTATCACTACACTTGATATTATATTTCCTAAAATTTCCTCTTTCTCATAGGAAAATTTGTTACTTAAATACATCCTAATACCTTCACCGTTTCATATTGGAAGAAAAATGTATAACTGTGTTTCTCATAATCCATTCAAATTAGATAACTAGCTATATTTTTATTTTATTAACATTGTTTTCATTTGTTCTACATACTGACCAGTTTCCCTCCCTCCTATCCTCCCATTCCCTCCTCCCTAATTCCATCTACCCCCTCCCCATCCACTCCCCCTCCCTCTCCATTTAGAAAGGGGTAGGCTTCCTATATGGTAGCAAAGCATGGCACACCAAGTTGAGGTAGGACCATGCTCCTCCCCCTGCAAAAAGGCTGAGTGAGGTAATCCAGTACAGTGAACAGGTTCCCAAATGCCAGCTAGGCGTCAGGGACAAGTCCTGATCTCATTGCTACGAGCCTTACAAACAGACCAAGTTACACAACTGTCACACATATACAGAGGACCCAAGTCAGTCCCATGCAGGCTTCCTAACTCTTGGTCCAGAGTTCTTGTGTTCCCATGAGCTCAGGTCAGCTGTCTCTGTGGGTTCCCCCATCATAACCTTGACCCCTCCTTCTCTCACTTCCCCCCACTGGCTGGTTCAATCCCTTAACCTTCTCTTCAGGAGGACTTCTGGAGCCTGGCCCAGTGCTTGGCTGTGGATCTCTGCATCTGCTTCCATCACTGGATAAAGGCTCTCTGGTGACAATTAGGGTAGTCACCAATCTGATTACAGTAGATGGCGAGTTCAGGCATCCTCTCCATTATTGCTAGGAGTCTTAGCTAAGGTCATCCACGTGGATTCCTGGGAGTTTTCTTGGCACCAGGTTTCTTCCCAACCCCAAAATATCTCCCCCCATCAAGACATCTCCCACCCCAAACGCCTCCCGCACCCAGCCCACCCAACCCATTCCCTCCAGTTCCCATCCCCCACATCCCCCCCAGCCCAAGCCCCAGTTTACTCAGGAGATTTCTTCTATTTCCTTTTCCCAGAGAAATCCATGTGTTCCTTTTTGAGCCCTCTTTGTGATCTAGCCTCTCTAGGGCTGTGTATTGTAGATTGGTTATCCTGTACTTTACTCCTAATATCCACTTATGAGTGAATACATACCATGTTTGTATTTCTGGGTCTGAGTTACCTCACTCAGAATGATTTTTTTCTAGTTCTATCCATTTACCTGCAAACTTCATGAGGTTATTGTTTTGTTTTGATTTTTTTACAGCTGAGTAATATTCCATTGTGTAAATGTACTACATTTACCTTATCCATTCTTTGGTTGAGGAGCATATAAGTTGTTTCCAGGTTCTGGCTATTACGAATAATGCTGCTACGAGCATAAGTGAGCAAGTGTCCTTGTGGTATGATTGAGCATCCTTTGACTATATGCCCAAGATTGGTATAGCTGGGTACAAGCTATATTATTGGCTGCTAAAAAATTAAAAAATAAAAAAAAAAATAAAAAAGTGGTTCTGCTGGGCAGTGTTTGCTCACGACTTAAATCCCAGCACTTGGGATGTAGAGTCAGGCAGATCGCTGTGAGTTTGGGGCCAGCTTCATCTATAGAGCAAGTTCCATGTCAGCCAGGGCTACATAGTGAGACCATGTCTCAAAAAAAAAGTGGTTCTGAATCAACTAAAACACCTACATTACATGATAACATCTGCAAGTAGGGGTCACATATGAACCCTTTCTGCACATTCTAATACTAGTGCATGTCATGTCAAATGTTGTGGAAGAATTTTCTTTTAATTCTATCAATTATAGGATACAGGTAGCTAAGCTCTCTGACCATGTTTTACAATTTACAGTTAAACATCTCACTCTGCTCATGCAATTTTATTGTCATCCTGTATAACTGTAATACTTCATTAACTACTGTTAATAAGCTAATTCATGGTCGCCAAATGGATTATATGACAATAAAATGGTATTAAAAACAGTATCCAGTGCCTAGCAGGCTCGAAGTTAAATTTATAGTAAATAAATCCCTTTTCTTTTCCACCATTACAGTTTATCCTAGATTAGTCATAGTTTTCCTAAATGAGGTTCTCTTGTTGTTGGTGGTGATGGTGGTGGTGGTGGTGGTGGTGGGGTGATGGTGATGGTGGTGGTGGTGGTGGTGGTGGTGGTGGTGGTGTGTGTGTGTGTGTGTGTGTGTGTAAAGGAGAGAGGGAAGAATGTCCACATTTATCACTAGAAAAAAATGGTAAATGACTTAGATATTCTATGCCTTTATAACTTTGCCTGGTGTATGGACCAGAATTTCTGTTGAGTCTCATTACCACTTTCCTTGATATGCTTCCCTTGCTATATTATGTGAAACCTGGTCTCTCATTGGCCTTGGAGTCACAGCAAATTGCATAATTAAACCCTGTGCAGCAGAGATGTAAGACTTTTTCTAGTTTATAGCTCACTATAAACATCATACTTAACATTCAACAGCCTGAATTATTTTTTAGGGGATTGTTATTACCTGTCTTCAAAACACGATCTTTTCATTTAAAAGGCAACAGACAAGAAAAAGAGAACAATGGAAGGTTCAATAATACTGTTTTCCCCTGGAAATATATTCTTTTTTTTAGATTTTACATGTAACTTTAGTGGATACATGACTTGCCAAAATAAATACATATTCATTATACAAGGTGACAATTGTTGTCCCAAATTATAATCAGAGTTTTGACAGGCATTTGCCACCACTCTGAAAACATGCTCATATATACAATGCTCAAGATGTGTTTTTTCCTTACCACCACAAAATAAAATAGTTAATTAAAATTTCATGTTCCTAATTCAAATATCCTTTCCTGGAGCCTGAATCCATGATGCCTTAATTTACAGATTTTTAGTTAATATATTGTATTGGTTAGTACAGAATTACATAGTATAATTATTATTAAGTTTTGTGTCAAAGAATTCCTGTTTCCATTGATGAACTATTATTATGGGCAATTTAATTAATTTCTTTGAGCTTTGATTCTATCCACTACAATAAGGGACTGGCAATGGTTAACTTTAATGTAGTTATAGGGGTCAAAATAAATAATGAAAGAAAATCCCAATCATAGAATCTGGGCCATATATGATGACCAATACACACTTTATAGATTTTAATTTCATTATAATAGTAACTTGAATGCATACAGTTACACAGTAATACATGCATTTAATACATCATGTTTTGACAGTAAATACTATTATGGTTAGAAGATTATTGAATGTTTATTTAGTGACTATATATGGAACACGTATGAAAGAAGCCTAGATAATGCTCTATAGTTAATAAATGTCACTCTAGATACTTTAATGGAGTTGAGGAAATGAATAAACTTCAAAGGCCCTTACAGAAAAGACAGAAATTAATTACTACCAGTGGACTGGTATCAACTAAGGGAAAGATTCTAGAGAACTGAGCATGCCAGAAGGCAAAGCATGTATTAGGGAAACAATCAGGCCCTTTAGCAAACTAAAAATCATGTTCTTCTGCTGCCCCTGCCTCTTGAACTAATTACCTAGAAATTACAGCCCCAGGTTAGACACTGTCCTGTCTCATTAAGATTCTCCACCACCACACTGGGTAAATAAATGGAGAAAAAAATAGAAAATCACAGAACTGATAGGAGCAGTAAAGAAAAGTATTGACTTTGCTTCCATACACTCTGAAGAAACTGGAGTTGCCTATACAGGTAGGGTTTGCCAGAGGCTTATAGTTCTTTTGGCCTTAAATCATTTCTCCAGGTTGAACATGTATCATGTTGCCATATATGTACAACAATTTGAAGTTTTTCATATCACTCACTATGCCTAATTGGTAGATATGGAGAAAAAATAAGACAGTATAATCTTGTATATTTCCTTTTCTTCTGAGCCATTAAAACCCCAGCATTGTAGCTTAGAATTGTAAGAAAGTAAGATCATAATTCTGGCGATGATGAGACAACAAATACTAAACATTTCTGAGCTGTCTTCAGTTCTCAGAAAATATAAGCTTGCTGAGTAGAGGGTGCCTCAACCCCATCTGATGGGTAATCAGCTTGGGTTCTACAACTCACATTTTAACCTTTGAATGAAGAAAAATACTGGTACTTTAGGTTCAATTTTTTTCTCAATGTTCGTGATGATAGGCATAAAGTACTTAATTGCTCCATATTGTGATTTAAAATCTGTTTCTCATAATCCTGGCATCCTTTAAAAATTCTTTAAGAACACAAGAGATTTGGAAAGCACTTGATAGTGTGAATTCATCACAGGATATCTGGGAACTCCCACAGCCAAGTAAAGCAGATATTCTTAAATTATTTATATAACTAGCAAAAAACATTAATTTTACTATAATAAGATAAACAGAAATTTGTTCCATTCCATATACAAATGTCATGTGGAAAACTCATTAGAAGCCAGGAATTATAAAATCAAATACTGCTATTTGCAAATACTGAAACCATTCTTCATTGATTCATTTAATACAAAGGAATGTATGTTTGACTTACTTAGACTAAAAAAAACCACAGTAATTTCCTTGAGCATAAAACTCAATCCCCCCCAAATTGAATGTATTAACAGGGATTTAGTCATCTATTTTAAGTATGTTTTTGATCATATAATACAGTAATATTACATTTTTTTATTTGGAAAAATTTAACAGCCTCCAAAAGAAAAGGAAAAAGCAATACAGTAAATTATCAGAACCCAAGCTTTACATCCACATATTAATTTGGACCTTCTGAATTCTGTATGATATTAAGGTTATGTTCTACAAATTTAAAAATAAATAATCTATAATCTGCAGGAATGCCGAATCTTCAGAAAACAGGTTCAAGACAGCCAAACTTAAAAGCTTCAATAAATTAGAATCACTGGCTTCAATTACCCAAATAAACAACAATTTTTCCATCAAAAGCAGATAAACTGTAGTTTGATGCCTTCTCTTAACAAGCAATGATGGTGAATGTATGTGTAAATCCAGTGAGATGGGGCTAAGGAGTGATCAGTGACCTGGACAATGTATGCAGGAAAACAATCTAAACTAAAAATAGCAACAGAAGTCTGGTTTTGTTTGTATTACATTTAGGATAGATCTCTTGCACATTTGTTATCAAATGCTTGAGGAAATTTTCTGCATTATATAGAGCAAATATCCTGAAGCTGACTATAAAAAACAGTTAAAGCATAGCATTGCAATCAATGAAAGACAAACATTATGGTCCTGTCTTACAAACCTAAGCATAAGAAGGATTTTTAGGGTATTCTATATTATCTACGATAAACTTAATTAAATAACCTTATTTGTTTTATACTATTATAATAACCATGTTCATTTACAAATTTTGGTATAGGTCTTAAGAAATAATAATATTGTTTATTGTTACTGTTATAGACGCTTATTACTTCTATTTCAAATAAATAATGTCTATATGCATGGACTGATGTGTCAACAAATACATATGACTATCATGTTGAATGTTCTTGGGTTTCATTTGATTTTCTTGGATTTTGTTTGTTTACAATGTCTTGCTATATTATCCTGGGTGGCCTAGAACTCACTATATTGTCCAGATCAGGCCCAAATTCATGGCAATTCTCCTGTCTCAGGCTTTCCAGTGCTGAGATTGCAAGTACGATTCACCATACCTAGATGCTAGAAAGGTTTTTACTATTATTTCTGGAGGTAGACATACAGAATCATACTAAGATTTTTTAAAATATGGTTTATAAATGAATACAGAGTTGTCAACTGGGAACAGGGAGAAGTATGTTTATTGTAGGCTTGTATGTCCAGACATTCTTCAGGTTTTTAGTGGTAAAAATCATTGTGTTCATGAAAAGAAGAATCTGAAAACCATAGTTTAAATCATGATGGTGCTTTTAAATCCTTTGATGTATGTAGATTATCCTACATGGATTCAAATCACAAGACAGCTTCTTACTGGGTATGTTGTTAAAACCCTTACTGATGATTTTAAGTTAATCTCAAAGAAGCTGTCATCAAAAATTGAGAACTGTTTTCTTTACTGCCAACAGAGACAACATGTAGGGTATATGGTACGTATGTATTGTCTTCGCATTTCTTTTTATGTGGAATACACAGATTCCTCCACTGCATATGATTGTACCTTCAGAGGTTTCACTGTCAGTTCCCATTCTGTTTTCTGCATTTGTCCCTCTCTTGATTCAAAACCATCCCTTTAACACATCATTCCTAATTAGATGATTAGTGCTTGGAAGGGCAGGAGATAAGTCATTTGCATAATTTAATCATAAAAAGAAGTTAAAGATACAGATTTTGCTGTTCGTTTGTACAATTATCTTCTTCAGCCTGGGGGGCTGAGATATTAATGTGATTAAACAGTATTTCTGCAAACAGGCAACTGTGTGTCCTCTATTAAAGCAAGGCTGGAGGCAAATGAAAAATTAATTTTAGAAGACAATCAATTTTATTCTACATGACTGTAATAAATAACAGCCCATCTGCAGACAACTCATTAAGCCTTGGGAGGGTACATGTGTCACAAACTCTAAATGACACACAAGGCTGAATTTTCCACCAAAATAGAACTAGTAATAAATGGCCTACCAGCTGCCATTTCAGCCTAAGAAGTCAGCGCACAGGAATTTCTGTGCGTACAACTGAAGTGTGTACAATGTCAGTCACAGTCAACCAGTTAATTGAGACCTCATTACAAAAGTTGCTGGAAACTGCTTCATCTTATTCTGAAATTTTCTCTCTCACTTGTGCTCAGAAAGTATGTATATACTTGTGTGCACTTTTATTAATATGAACACCACTTTAGTAATGGCAAAGACTAACATTTACAAAGCTATTTTATGTGCTAAGAACTTGATATACACTATCTCAATTAATGTTAGAAATCTTGGGAGTTCTATGACTAACATTTTCCATATTCTTAGATGACAACTGAAACGAGGATGAAGTGTCCGCACAGACTGAAAAGTAATTCCCCAGGTTTCCATTTTTCAAGAGGAACTGTCAATCAGAATCAGAGTAACATACTCCTAAAGTCAAGCAATAAATCTCTCTAAAATAGAACATTTCCCAAAGTAAATACATTCAATTATAATAACTCATAGTTACACTAAGAAAACAAGAAACAGAAACAATTTCGAGTACTTACAACCACATAATATGTTTGGCACTGTGCGTGATAAAAGGACACATCAGAGGGTTGAGGAATTTACAAGCTACTGCTACTTTGGGGAGAAAAAAATACAAGCACCTTGAAACTTAAAAATTTGCACGCGCACACACACACACAGAGAGAGAGAGAGAGGGGGGGGGGAGATGACAGATGTCCTGCAAATAAGAGTTTAGAGAGATCACTGAATGTGAGAGAAATACTCCTGCAGAGGTAATCCTTCAGATAGCTATTTAAATATTGGTAAATATTCTTAGGAAGGAATCTCAACTTCATTGTTTTCTGATATCAATTTCCTTGAAAACTTTATATCATTGCACTTCCATTCAGTTTTTTAATTTTATTTTTTGAATTTTTGATATTATAACATAGTGACATCATTTCTTCCTTCCCTTACCTCCCTTCGAGCCCTCCCATATGTCCCCTTACTCTTTGTCAAACTCATGACCCCTTCTTTCATTAATTGCTGTTACATGCATATATGTATACACACACACACACACACACACACACACACACACACACACACACACACACATCCTTAAATATAACCTACTCAGTCTGTATGATTTTACTCATATGTATGTTTTTAGGGATGACCTTTTTGTCCTGGACAATCAATTTGCATGCTCATCCCTGGAGAAGACTGTTTCTCACACTCTCAGCATTCTTTAGTTACCTGTAGTTTTTTGTGTAGAGTCAAGCCTCATGGATTTGTCTGTGTTCACTTTGGCATGTTGGTTGGTGTCATCCTCCCGATGATTCATGTTGAATAAAATCTTCATTTGAAGTTCTCATCCCATTAGATTTGAAATATTAGAGATGTGTAAACACGTGTTTCTCTACTTTGCTTTCGTGTAACAGATATTAGTGTCCACATACCTAAAATAGTCTTTCTATGATGTTTTGAACTGCTCTTCCTGATTGAGATAGGCCAGTTTTTAGTGTGTACATGTCTCTTTTCAGTGCTAAATAAAGAGGGGAAACAAGATTTTTTTGAAATCAATCCAACAGAGCTAAAATAAAATTCTAACAATGGAATTGCCTTTTTGCCCTTAAACAAGAGTCTTAATAGCAGATGTTACTACATCTGGCTTCCCTTGTTATTCTCCAGCTGCAGAAATTAAAACTTACTCAGAATCCGTTACAGAATCTAATGGGAGCTTGCAAATGCTGACCAAATCCTTCTTTCCAACTGCTCTATTAGGATAGCAGGTGAATGGCTGGGCAAGCCCCACCAGAGCAAACTCGTTTCCTAGGTAATTAGCAAGGAATTAAGATCGAGGTCACAAACTTCTTAGCTTTTCTCAGTGATAATTTCACATGAGAACCTGATTGAAAGCTTAACTGGTTCCTCATCATCAACCCTCCAAGGTCACAGAATCCCTGAAAGTACACTACAAGTGCTTTTGAGAAGTGGTAACTAGAGCAAGGGTTTCTTAAGTAACTTCCATGTGAGGTTAATAACGCATGAGTCAGAAAACAGCAGGTGTTAAATATATATTGATTTGGCTTCTGCCACTTTGAATTCATTATGAACTATCCATAGGTGAGGAATGGTGGCTACTTCATAGTTATGCACTGTGCTAGATTTGTATGGTACTTTGCTTTAAAAATAAGTATATATTAAATGAAAGTATTAATTTAATCTTCATAAATAGATGACACACTAATAGCTAATAGCTTCAATAAATACACACCATGGAACCAATAATATTCCTGGTAGAGAAACAGTTTATAATAAAATTAATTGTAGCTTCCATTGTCAGATAATATTAACACTGCACAATGGAAATCAAGCACTATGTCAATTATTTAGAAAATCTTACCCTTCAGAATATTCTCCAAATACAGTTTATCTAAAGCATGGCACATGCACGACAAATCGCAGGTTGTTCCTTTCAATATCCAAACCTTCATGATATAGTGAATATGGTTTGCTTTTAAAACATTTTTGATAAATTTGAATTACCAGACTTTTGAATTCCAAGAACATCAAGATCTTAGCAAATAAGAGCAATTTTTTAATAAAACAAACCCTGATAGCACAACTATATATAGTAGAAAACTGTAATTAATATATTGACTCATTTTTTAATTCTTAGCAATTCAAGGAAAAACGCAAATGTAGATGATACTAAGCATCACACCTATATTTGTACTGCTCAGCACCCTCTCCTCCAGCAATCTTGCCATCTCTACTTCAGCCACTCAAGCCATGGCCATACCCTCAACACTGTAACTTCCATGACTGTACCTGCTGTCTCTAGCTCTATGGTCACACTGTCTATCTTTCACTCCTTCCAGTAAGCCAATGCTGAAAACACTTTGAACTTTTCCATTTGAATTCCCATTCCTTCAATGCCTCTCATCTTGCTATCCAACAACTTACAATACATTCTCATTTGTTATAATTATCCACTACAAAAATACTCAATTCTCTTGCCTTTCACTTTGTTATGAAACTACTTTGATGACAAAATGACATTTCTTATAAAATCTGATTAGCTAATGACTGCATCAGTATTCAGGCAGTTCTACATGGTAAAATAAAAACACAAAATCTCATTGATCTTTTAATTTTATGACCACAAAGATCAATGGACATGTAATGATGACTGCTTATTTCAGTAGCATGTTCTCCTCTTTTTCCCTGATAGATAGTTCAAATATTCCCTGTAAATCTTTCCTTCTATTACCTCCTTTCCACACCTCTTTTCAAATCCTTATTTTCAACTAATGATCTATTATTCCCATTTCACTAAAACAAGCAAAATAATTTCCTTGGAGCCATAATAGTTTATTAACTTAAATCTCTATCCACATACCTAGCCTCCCCACCTATGAATATATATGTATAATCTTGCTCCCATCTAATGATAAATCCTCTATTTGTTCCCCACATCCTACCCAATCTGACTAAAGAATATCACTTCAGCAATACCCCCTTTCTTGTCTACAATATCAGTTTGCTTTAGTTTATTTCTACTGGATTATTATATTCATAGCTGCAAATGCTGTTATATCTTCCAACGGAATAAAAAACAAGTTCTTGCTTGATCCATTCACTTCTATGATCATCATCAACTACTTTCAGCTTGTTTTTTTATAGTCACTCCTTCACTCCAGCCATAAATGTATTGTCTCCTGCTCAGATGTCTCTCTCAAACATGTACACACACACACACACACACACACACACACACACACACACACACCCCACCTGAACTCTGTTCTCAACCTAGTCACCAGAGTGACACTTTAAAAACTTAAGTCAGATCCTCTTACATCCTTTCATAAAGCCTGGCAGTGTGATCCTCTGCCCATTATGTAAATTCATGGTAAAGTTAAAGTCTTCAAAACACCTCAAAGGGACATATGTAAACAAATTATAAATCCATATTATTTAAAACTTCAACTGACTCCAATCCCTAAACCTTTACCTTTCTCTGTTCTGATTTTATTCATAGGACTTAATACCTTCTAACATGCAATGTAATCTGCTTTCATGTGGTGCAATCCATTTGCTTATTTTAAAATGTATACAAAAATAAGAATGCTTAACAGAAGGGATGCTTCATATCTATTTGTTAAAGAAGGGAGGAAAGAAAAAAAGGAGTGGAGGAGGTGAGGAAAAAGGGAAGTATGAGAGAGAAGGGGTTCTGCTTTCATCTCTATTGCTGTGCAAAAAACACTCTGACCAAAAGCAACTTAGGTTACATCCAAGTTACAAGTCTATCATTGATGGAAGTCAGAGCAAGAACTCAAGCAGGAAATTAAATTTGAAACCATGGAGGAACACTGCCTACTGGCTCACTATATGGCTCATACCTTTCTTATGCAGCCCAGGCCTACCTGCCTAGGGATAGTAGGCTGGGCCCTCCTACATCAATCTTCAGTCAAGACAAACTCCACAAAGACAGGGCCACAGGCCAATCTTATCTAGGCAATACCTCAATCTAGGCTCCCTTCTCATGTGACTCTAGACCATGTCAAATTGACAGTTAAAGGTAACCAGGGCAGAGAATAATCTCTGTATATTTGCATATATTACATCTACAGTAAAATTCAAAATTTCCCAAAGGCAAATACACATCACAAAATGTCATTTAAACAGAAGAGATAATTGTTGTGCTTCATAAATTCTTTCAATATTATGTTTTGGTGAATTATTGCAAGTTCTACACACTTTCTTGGGCTATTGTTCCTTTCTATTTTAAATTCAGAATATTTTTGTTGATTCTCCAAATTTTCTGTGCATGCATAAATAAATAAATAAGTCTTGCCAGACAAGGTGGTGCATGCTTTTAATCCCAGTATTTAGGAGACAGAGACAGGCTGATCTCTATGAGTTCAAGGCCACATTGATTTATATGGCAAAGTCCCAGGCCTGTCCAGGAAACAAAAGAAAGAAAGAAAGAAAGAAAGAAAGAAAGAAAGAAAGA
>CABHPR010138601.1:15142-30038 GCA_902168415.1 Peromyscus melanophrys
AAGGAAGGAAGGAAGGAAGGAAGGAAGGAAGGAAGGAAGGAAGGCTCCATCCAAAGGAGTTTTGTTACTCTGTTTATGAAAACATAATTAAATGATGGTGTTTCTATAAGGGCAAGCACCTTAAAGATATTATATTTACGTTTTTGAGTAGTGTTTCTCCTCCTAGTTTATTTATCTCCACTTGTCAGTACTACATATCTCATAAGTGCCCAACTACCTAGAAGAATGCAGAACTATCTAATATTGTTTGCTCAAGTCCATCATTGAAGGCAGCACAGAGAGTACATTGCACCACAGCATCACAAAAAAAGGCTTCAGTTTCAAGATTAGCTCTCTTTACCAGACTGTGTGTCCTTTAGCAATTCATTTTACTCACTTACATTTCCATTTTCTCAACGAAATTTGAGATCAAATGATCTATTTCATAGAATGACAGTGAGAATTAAGTGCAAATGTGGAGCAGTTTTGCAGCCTGTGAACTTCTGCACAGATATATTATTATTCCTTAGTAGCATTGGAAGCTTTATTACTGTCATGGATAATGCTGATTAGCATTGAGTGGGAAAAGTCTAAATGAGTCTAAATGTTCACCAAACACACCATATTGTAAAGGGACCAAACTTGCAAGTAATTTTGCTAATAATACCTTGTTAGTAATTTTAAACTGTCAGATATATTTCTAGACTCAAAGACATGTGTTAAATATGTAAAATTTACTATTAAATACAGAAATGACAAAAAGCAACTTTGACATTCTTTACTTCAAATTTTCATATTAAATTATCTTGAATGCAGTAATTTAAATTACTTCCTAAAATACAAACCTATTCATCATTGAGTTCAATATAAACTGCACACATACACCGAAGGGCAAATTTTAATCCTTTGCAGAAACTTCATACTAAACATGTGTTTTAAAAATGTACTATTGCAGCCGGGCGGAGGTGGCGCACGCCTTTAATCCCAGCACTCGGGAGGCAGAGGCAGGCGGATCTCTGTGAGTTCGAAGCCAGCCTGGGCTACCAAGTGAGTTCCAGGAAAGGAGCAAAGCTACACAGAGAAACTCTGTCTCAAAAAACAAAAAAAAAAAATGTACTATTGCAAGCTACACTCAAGCTAATAGTAGTAAAATAACTTCTCAAAGATGCACAAATCAATGTGGTATAATTTCTTTAAAGTAACATTTTCAAGAATATTAAGTTGTTTTTTCTGCTGTCTTTTGTTTGTTTGTTTGTTTGTTTTGGATGTTTGTTTCTTTGCAACAGAGTCTCACTGGGTAGACCTGGGTGGCCTGGATTGGTTTTGAACTCACAGAGATCTGCCTGTCTCTGCCTCCCTAAAGTAGGATTAAAGTTGTGAGATAGCCACCACACATGGCTAGAACATGAGTTTTAATAACTACATTCATATAAATGTTCTGCTCCTTCCTTCACCACCATTTGGGCTTCAAGTATGGTAATCATATTTGAATACTTTGCCATTAGCATTTTTAGATTCATTCACAGTTGATATTTTTATGCCTATACTTCTAGTACACAAATCTTTTTCAGCTCACCACCGGAATAAAATTATCACCTAAAAAGCTATTCAGGGATAGTATATAGATGAATATTAAAGCACTTGTTCAGTATGTGTAAGACCCTGGGATTAATCTCTAGCATGAGAGATTCATTCAAAAACTCTATGAAAAAGCTTCCATCAATACATTCTATACTTCCTATGCCCTATTCTATCCTATATTTTGCATGAAAAATATTGTATCACGTTTTTATACTCTTGTTTCTTAATAACTTAATTCTTTGACCTGTACCCAAATAAAGCTATGGCAATAATAGCATGAGCCAAATACAACCCACCTCTCTTTTAAGGTCATGAGACTAATTGGAATGAGAATGTTGCACTCTACTGCTTCTTTTTGGATCTGTTTATGTCAAACACTTAAATATTTTTCTCACGAACATTAAAAAAAGACTTAAACAAAGGCGTTTCTTTTATTAGATTTACATTTAGAAACTAGCAGTACCGTTAGAAATTTAAAAAAAAAATTCCAAAGAACCAAACGAATCAAAAACAAAAACGCCAAACTGAGTGCACAGCAGAGCACTCATTTGATTCAAAGGAGAGAGAGAGAGAGAGAGAGAGAGAGAGAGAGAGACAGAGAGAGAGACAGAGAGAGAGACAGAGAGAGAGAGAGACAGAGAGAACTGTAGACCCTGATAGAATGGTATTACAGAAACATACAAGCTTATGAAAAGGAGAATGCTCCTAAAACCCCAAAATTCATGAGTCCTTAGTGTGACAAGAGACAATCAAAAACAACTACAGATGTGAGCGTATAGCTATATCAAAGGTACTTATAGCAAATAAGCTCTGAAACAGTTACTATTCTCTTCATAGGTCACAATGTTCAACTTAAGCTCATGTCAAAATACGTGCTGTTCCTGAGACAGGATCAACACCAAGATCATTCTGTTTCTTTCCTGAACTACAAATTGAGAATTAATTATTCCTTCCATAGATTGGGAATACTTCCTAATAGTCTGATTCTGAGCTATGCACATGAATTATGTTTCAACCTACAAGTCATAATTCCTCTGGTGGCCTCAAATGTTTGTTTAACACAGGGAAAAGATGGTCATTTAGGGTTTCTAAGCTCAGGACATCATGTTAAAATTGACAACTGGCCCCATGAAATTTGCAAAATTTATGACATGCTCATAGCCAATGATGAGTACTGTATTCTTTAAGAACATAGCTCTTTCCACAGCCAACATATGAGTAAATTCAAGAAAAATACACTAAGTAACCCAGTCCATTTTGGTTAGCTGTGATACATATGCTGTAGTTGTTTCTCTAATTGTTTTGGATCAGTCCTTGTCACACTAGACTACTCATGGGTGTTTGCTATTTTAGCTGTGATACATATGCTGTATATATCCTTATGCCTTCCTTGAAATAGATACTTTTATACAAATAATGTAATTTTAAATTGAATTCAACCTCTATATGTTTCTGTACTCTCACCCCACTTCATCAGTAAATATTCATAGAGTAAAAATAAAATTGAACAATATAATATGAAAACTACATCGAGACAATTATATATTCTTGAGAACATTTTATAAGAGATGACAAGTAATTATTGTTTTTTTTCTTTTTTTGAGTTGTTTTTATCATCTCCCATTCTTTCTTACATTGCAGGTTAGCTGAGAGTTAACTACATAATAAGAAAATTCTACTAAGGTTATCTGCAAATGAGAAAAACAAGAATATTCATTTCATAAGTAGCCTTGCACATAATAAGTACTTACTAAATATATGCTGAAATGAATAAACAAATTAACTTAATGGGAGAATATCATGTATTATAGAAATGTTCCATGTTCAAACTTTGTGCTCTAATTGGCTTATAAACTGAGACCAAAAACTAGTGTACTATGCATAAAATGTACTATGCAGTAAACTTTTTCTGTGAATGAACTTCCTTTATGTCTTCCTCAAATAAAAACCTAGCAAGTACTCATAAATTTTTCCACAAAATAAACTTAGAAGTTTAGTATATTACAGGCTACTTTAAAAATGGCTAGCTTCCCATTAACATCAATGTTTATACATATGTACTGTGAATAAACTCGTTATCCAAAGTTTCTTATGTTTAAGAGTGAATGTCTTCTTTTTATATGTGAATATCTTGTTAATAAACACAAAAACCTTTTATTATTTCAGTTTAATTTTTTGAAATATAATCTTGTACAGGACAACATGTCAAAAAATGAAACTCTGAGCTAGAAGATATGACTAGTTTAAAACTCTTAATAGACATAAAATGAAGCTTCTTCACATAGAAGTAAAACCTTCATTTACAATTACATGCTTAATAGGTCCCACTATTTTAGCTGGATCTCTCTAGTATAATTCTAAAGAGTGCAAAACCTCCTAGTGTTTAGTAATATACACATGACTCAGATATGGCTATGAAAATTTGGGATTACTTGACAACTTTTAATTGCAAAACATTTATAATCTCAAATATTGCACGAGTTAGTAAATACAATGAGAGATAATGTGATTATGTAACTACAATAAAGATAGCATGAGTACATAATACATCCACAAGAAGAATGGCTCTTATATGCCTTGTTATCATATAGTATATAATTAATAAGTGCTGAACACACAGCATAATTAATCTGGTCAATGATGCGGGATCCTAATGATTGAGAAAGTATTTCTTTTTATTTAAGGCACAAAACTTAAATGCCTTCAAATTAAAGGCAATAATTCAAAAAAGAGAGTCCCTGCAGTCTGACATATGTCCTCAAAAGAAATTTCAGGTGATAACAACTTGGTGGAACTAAATTACTTAATACTGAACTTAGGGGGGGAATTGTACCAAAGCTAGGTTTCACCAATACTGATAGTGTGATATAGAACAAAGCTTCAGTGTTTGTGTGTATATACTTTCAGAAGGATAATGGTCTAACATACATACAAAATAACAACTTACAGATGGCTATGTTAAGCTTCCTTGTGAATGATCTAATAGGGTATTAAACTCCAGTTTCTTTTGCCCATAGTAAGGCTCAGAGGTAGAGCACTTGCCTAGCAAGTATGAGGCTCTAGGGTCACTCCACAGTACCACTGGGAAAAAAGAAAACAAACTGACTCATAATTCTTAGAGTAAGGATTGTGTTGGCTTCATTTATGTACTGTACTACTGAAGGCCAGGAAGAGATGATGGTACAGTTTTACCCAATAATTGTGGAGTTGTTTTAATGATTTTATTTTAGTACAACAGAGTATCACACAACTGACAGAGGAATATAAATAATGCATTAGTGGTATAGTAATTTAAATTTATCCAAATACAGTTTGTTATGACAGTACTATGTTATTTAGACAAATGTGGGAAATGGAATTCTACCAAAATAACTGAAAGCTCAGAATCTAACATATTGCTGTAAGCTATAATGGTTATAACTGTTAATCCAATACACCTTTTATACAAACCCATAAACACATGAGTGGAAAAATAGCACAGATGTTCATCTCTAATGCAATTTCCATTCAATTTCCTAAGTGCGGTCCCTGTGTGCAAACTAGCTTAACGTTATGTTTAGCTTGCAAATTCTTTTAATAAATAATGAATGCAATAAAACTAGAAGATCAATGGCAAGCTGAGAAATCATATAAAAAAGGCCTTTTGTGTTCAGGCTGTTGCCCATTTCAAACTTTAATCCAGATACAGATCAATATTACTTCTTTTTTTTTCTTTTTAACTCATCACATAAATAGCAGATAGACTAAATGTAACCTAAATGCTGTTACCAGTTAACAGTTGCCAGAAACCTGATAAGATCATTGGACACAGCTGCAATTGAATGTCTAATACCTTGACATACACACTACATTACATACTAAGCAATAAATTTGTATAAAAATAAAAAGGTCATATAGCAATAAAACACTAAATGTCATTATTTTTTAAACTTTCCAGTGCTATATATTTTTCTAGTAGTGCAATTAAAAACTTTTCACTAGAATTTTCACTAATATACTAAATAATCACAATTGGTCAAAAGAGTGCATAGGTAGAAATAATTTCAAACTCAAGGTTCCTATATGAAAAGAATTTTTACTCTTCAAAATTAATTATACCTGATAGAATATGGTATTCCCTTAATTAGGTAGTGGGGAAGATACTTCATGTAAATTTGAGTTTGAATATTATTGAGACTTCAAATTAATTGGGAAAAAATGAATCACGTTTTTTAGTATATTTGTTTCCATTGTAGAATGAAAGATGGAATCTTGCCTAATCAAATCCTTTTAGAGAAGTATTTGCTGTTTAAAAAGAGGATCCCAAGTCAAATACCACATGCATGGCACTGACATACCAATTTAAACAACTAAGAACAACTTTATAGCATTACTCTTCTTTCACTTATTATTTCTTGCCTATTTAAAATATTAGAACATCTCCCCTGGGCTTTCAATAAAACTAAACATTAAAAAGTCATAATTTATATCAAAACATAATTCATGTCAAAGAATCAAATTCAGCATATTAAGTTAATACCTTTGTATGTTGTATGTGTATTTGTGAAAGGTTTATGGCATGATTACAAATGATTTTACACTGGAGTTAAAATTTCAGGATTATGTCTAACAACTGCACACTTCATATAACTATTATGTAGCAGTTATGTTCAAAGCAGAAATCAATTTAAATAATTCTGTCAAGACAATAAATGTGTGTATGATTATATTCATTCAGTTAATGTGAATTTGATGCCTAAAATACACAAAGTATTAGGTTTAACGATGAATATTACTGAAGTTAAAAAATGGTTCCTAAGACATTATTACTATTATATGTATATATGTATATATCTCCAAGGTTTTTTATTGTATTAATAAATTCAGTTACTCTTTAAATATGTTATATTCAATTTTATATGAAATAATTTGTATTTAATCTTATATCCTCACTCTTGCTATAATAATTTCACCAATTATAATATATAAATTCAGCATTAAAAAAGAAAGAGATGAGACCTCACAGTGAAGACATGCACAAGTTTTAAACAAAATTTTAAGAACCTAGTTAATTATTCTCTGTTTGGGTCAAGTTCATAACTTCCTTTTCACACTTGACAATAGATCATAAGCCATATTTTAGTTTCTGAAATTACTACCTGAAGACAAAGTTTTCTTGAAAGTTTGATTATCTGAACCCTATCATTTAACATTGTTTCTTGATGTTGTGGTCAAAGTAAGAATGCAATTATGCTTAAAGAATGTTATAAATTTCTATAAAGAGTATCTACTTCTAAAATCCTATTCATTATATATGCTGATGATGGAGCTTAGGGCCTTGCATATGGTAGGCAGGTGACAGACCATCAACCCACATCCCTGGCCTTAAATGCTGTTTTTTTTTAATATATATTTTTCACAAAATAAAACAAATCAAAGATTAAATCTCCTTTGGAATTTTTTCATTTTTAAATATATATTAATTTAAAAGTTCTATCACCTATAATATTGGCTCACACATGTTTCATGTCAATTGATACTGTTGTTTTTCTCTGAAAACCAATATAATGAGGAAAGAGGTTAAATTGAAAGTATGGAAGCTATAACGTTTAATGAAAGTAAGTAATTTCAGTATATTTATATGAAAGTCCTTTAGGTGTATGTATATGCTCTTCTCTAGTCTAGGAAATGAAACTATAGAGGTAACACTTATGGTTAAAATGTTTTATGGTTTGCAAATAATCAGAATATAAATAAATTATATATACTAAGATGAAATAAAATTTTGTAAGATTTTTCAGTTTCACAAAGTGAGGAAATGATTAATACACAATAAACAGATTTTCTCCTTCCTGCTAAAAAGATATTAAATACTGAAGGAGTTCCAAATCCCTTGGTAAAACTATACTGCAGCTGCATTAAGCCAACAAAAAGCTTATTAGTAAGGCTTTAAAAACTAACACCCTTCTATAATCAATTTGGATACAGTATTATTCTATTTACAATGGCATTTTCAATGTGTCCCAATCATATATTACTAATTCTCCTTTTTTGTCTCATGATTAAATATTAATGGACTGGCATTATTAAGCAGCTACCCTTTATTTAGGTTTATAATATATTGGGTCTCACTATTTTAGAATGGTTAAAATATAATATGAAAATTAAAAATCCTTTTCAGAAAAATCTTATGACTGCTTTGATATTTTACTCTGATTTCTAAATAAAATAATATAAATGTAGTTGTTCTAGCAGAAAATGGAAAAAGGGATGCCGCCACTTTAAAAGCTTCAATCTCTTTGACATTGCTGGCAGTGTATGGGAACATTAATGCATCTGTCATGATAACAAGCTAAGAATAACATCTAGACATCAAACCGAGCAGAGAATCCATCTGAAGTGATTCATTCAGATCTGTCTCATTGATTTATTAAACACAGGGCAACATCTGCAGCCTCACAGAGCCGCTTGGTGAAATTAATGCAAGATCAATTCAAATGGAAAAAAGTGTAAAAGAGATAAATCAAAACACAATTTGCATGCAGTTCTACAATCAGGCTTATTGGGTGCAAATGTTCAATTTCCCTTCCAAAGCAAATGTGTTTAAATGTTGTTTTATCTTTGTAGAATTGTGTGATCTGAAGTGACAGTGAAGAGTTTTGCAGGTTGAGCTGGTGAAACGGAAAAAAAAAAAAAAAGAGAAAGAAAAAAATGCTACTAGAGACCTTTTGAATATGCAACAAGAATATCATTAATACCTAATTGTTTTGCTTTGAGGATGACTTTTAGCCATAAACACAATATAGTCAGTTTTAAATCAACTAGGTTGGTTTAAACATATTTGAAATATGTAAATTTGATAAACAAAAATCATATGTATCTTTGGAAACAAGATAAAGTGCCACTGGAGATCTATATTGCCAACTGAAATGTATTGTGATTAGAGATTATCACAATTATACTCATCTACAAGAAGCATTTTTAAGACATCTAGACAAAATAAGATTACTTAAAATAGCACCAAATTATTCAAACTTCATAATTTCTACTTCAAGTATTAAGAATTTCTTACATAAAAGCATATAAAAGACAATCACATTCTAATTATCTATTGACATTCATGTACTGTGTGTGCATTGAGAATAATATCATACATAAAACTCCAAATATGTACTACTCTATCACATTCCTCACCTAACACGTAAGTATTTGAGGTAAACAAGAACAGTCAGTCAGTAGCTAGAATATCTAGCTAAATTAAAAATTAGGCAGAAATGTATGTTTAAAATGAAGGTAAACATTAAAGTTTTGTATATTGACATATGACTGCATTGCTATAATTCCTTTAATACAAGAGTAAGGATTATTGATTATGTGGCTGATTTTAAGACACAATGACTGTCTCATCACCACTCTATGAAATAAGAGACATGCATTCATTGCGCAGATTCATTTCTATAACATTTTTATTATCTGTGAAAATATCTGTAATACTGAGCACCAATCTAGAAAAGTTATACAAGTTCTTTAAAAACTTGATGAAGCTTAATTTTATTGTAAATGCAAAACAACAGTTTCACAGTAAACTATGCTACTCTGTATAGATTGTGAACCCTAAAGGGTGCATCAAGCTTGAATGCAAAGCCAAATTCATTGAGTGCTTACAATAACCATCTTTCTAGTATTTGAAAATAGTTTAAATATTATAAATGCTATTAAATTCACAAAAAGTTATTCCAACATCAAAAGACCCATATGTTCTGTTTATATACTGTCAAATAAAATATAAGTGAATCATCGTGAATTTTAATTGTAAAAACAAATCTATGTTTGAATAATGTCAAATAATGTCACCAAATAATTATTACAAGGTTTTTTTAATCAGACAGTCTTGTTTCTACAATCATCTATTTAACTATACTTGTGACTGAATAACATTTAATTAATTGCTCCCCAAATGAAACAAAATGCTGATCCTGAAATCTGACAATGTTACTTTTATGTAGGCAAGTAGGTTAAGAGGAGATATCGCTAAAATGTGTTGGTCTATTTGCATATTTAGTAAGACCAGTTTGTCATTTAGTATATGACTGCTCATATACTTGGAAGAATTCAGTAAGGAAGATCCAGTACACAAAGAGCAAAGAGTTTCGACAAATGCTATCTGAATGTGCCCATCTCTGGCATTGAACTTTCTGAGTTTTTCTGTAAAGCAATGAAACAAAAAATGTTTTCAAAATCTAAAAGAAGATATTTTCCATGATTGGAGATCTTTGAATCATCATTTTCTTAATAATCATCAAAATAATGTCTTTATTATTAAGTTTCAAGTAAAAGAACGTGAAGAGAAATGTTGTAAAGCCCTTTTCAAAGGCATCATTGCAATGATATAAAGCTCAACTTACCTAATAGAATAATAAATGATCAGGAGTTTTGTTGTACTATTCTCTAGTAGTTGAACTGCACATAATTTCACAACTTCTTTTCTGAGAAGACAACTTTGAATGTTTCAGTAACTGACTAAAACAAATGACAATAATAGAATTCTTATCATGACTATTAGTACTATCAAAAATGATTATATACATGTAGATATACACATATAGGTATTGATCACTCGTGTTTCTTCAGTGTGAATGGCAATGAACCATATCAAAAAGCTACTTGAAGGCAATATATTAGGGTTTCTGAAAATAAGAAATTTGAAATGATTGATTTTATGAGATAACATAGAGAAGAGTACAAATTAAAACATTCTAGTCAGGACACATACTCGTCACCATATATTTGACAAAGGAGAAGTATGCTTATTATTCAGGAAAAAAATTGCCAAAAGCACCATTACAATAATAGGCCTTCAACAGTATCTTATGAAATTCTATCCATCAGAATGAGTTTCCACTCAACTGAATGTGTACTTTTTCCCTTGTACTCTCCTCCCCCTCACCTTTAGATAGAAGTAAGTCATGAATCCTGACGAACAATCCTCTTTAGTCAAGTCTACATTGGGAACATCGATCATCTTCTTGGGTTTGTTTATATGATCTTCCCCTCCTTATGACATAATTCTGCTCTTTTACTGCATTTCTCTTCTCTTACTGACCTTGTGTCTCACCTACTTTATGCTATCATTCTGAACCTAGTGCCTACTTACAACCCTCACTTCTCTTTTTACTGAATTAAAGTCACAGAAATATTGTAGACCTAAACACTATCTTCAGATTTCATTTAAAATAATAGATCCCATTACCTACAGTAATGAAGCCTTTTTCATAAGCATCAAATTTTATAATTTTATTAACACCTTTATGAGGGTATTTGCATCAGCAAAATTTGCTAATATCACTTCATTATTAATTAGATTCTTCCCAGTAATTATATTTTTTCTCTATCAAAAACTACAATGTATGTGTTATACATAGTAGTTTTCCTCACCTTCTGTGCTGTATTCATAAAATAGGTTTCATAATTTTTACAATTATATATTTCAATACTTGCAAGAAAATTATTCAAAACATATCATAAAATGTAATAAAATGCACAATGCATTGTGTCACAAATACATTTCTTCATATTTAATAATTTTCTACTATCATTTTATATAAAATAAAGTAAAAATATTTGCTATGAAAATTATAAGGAATAAATAAAGCTTAATTAGATTAAGAGAGTAACCTAAAACATACTATAGCAGAGTGCCAAAATAGAATAGAATGACCTGTCTCAGGATACTAAGTAATTTATCATTTTCGCTTTGATATCTCTCATTAAAATTTAAGAAAAGTTCTTATTCATAGAAACAATCAAAAATCACACTAAAATGATAACCTGTTTACTTTTAGAGTGAAACTCATAACTATTTCTCAAGAATGAGAGAATCAATTATTCACAAAGGAAACAAATCTCTATATAAAATTTTTCACTTTGGGAATGACCATTTGGGGGAGGGTGATGGGGGAGGAAAAAAGGGAAGGAGGAAACAGAGGTGAAGGGGAAAGAGAACAGATGAACATGGCTTTTTCTATCTGCAATTATTTTTCATCTAAGTGTATCTGAATATCAGTAAATGAATCATATGGCCTCCATCAAAAGTTCTAGTAACTCACTGAGTTTCTGTATTAGTAATATTCTTTGTAATCAAAATGAAAGTTTTCTATTTTCTATAAAATAGTTCTATTTTTAAAACCAATGAAGGAGGCTTCCATCCTTTGTGTTTTTAAGCCATTAAGAAAAATGCTCATCTTTAGAACAATTCATCTTATACCTTAAGAAAAGCCCATTTTATAATGGCCAGGTTTGTAAGCCTTACATGTGAATCAGGTAGGAGTTTCCATATGAACTGGTTTCTGTCCAGTTGCTTGAACACAGAAGAACGTTGCTCAAAGGAACAAGAAAGGGTTCTCATGTAAGGTCTGTAGCACTATGCTATTTATTGTACTAGTAAGCAACAGTTAGCCTATAAGTTATCAGTACATTTCTGCTAAAGATAGCAATTTAGATTTTACAACAGACATGAAAATGTAGTTGCAGTTTCAGTCCACAGACCCAGAAATATCATCATTTAAAGTCGCACTGTGAGACCAGACCTCAGCAGAAGTTCCTTATAAAATGATAAACTATGTTGCTGCTTTACAGAAAAGCTCTTCGCTCCTTTTCATCCAGAAATTGTGATTTCTTCATTTGTACACTAATCTCATGTGTCAAATGATTACTTTCCTGAGATATTGCCAGACAGGAGATGGAATAAACATTAAGAAGCCTAACTTATATTTTTGAATGTCAGAAATTCTCAAAGTAGTTTCTTTTCCTTTTTATTCAAAACACTAAACATAAGTTGCTTCGGAGTGCAAATGAACACTTAGGCTCCAATGTACTTCTAAACTGTGATACCCCGAGGGGGTATACTTATGATCTGGGAAGCTGGCTATTATTATTTAAACAATCCTCTCTTAGGAGAAATGGGGTCCTTCCAACTGGTTTGTCTGGGGTGGGGGAGCTGGTGCATCCTCTCAAAAAAAAAAAAAAAAAAAAAAAAAGCTTACTAACTTCTACACCAAGCCTCAGCCTAGTCTTAGCCCCAGCATTTCGTGCCCCACATTAACCTCTGCAGGTGGCCCAAAAGGGAGGATTCCAGGAAAATGGCATCTGTCCTCGTCGTTTTTTAAAAAACAGGACTCATCTACTTTACCGTGCACCAGGGAGCTTTGCACATCAGGCATGAGCATATGTCCTTACTAAAGGCACTTCTACAAGCGGGCGCGTGTACACACACACACACACACACACACACACACACACACACACACACGCACACACACACACCTCCACCATCAAAGCACACACATTCCATACACTCTCAGAACAAACATACAGGATGGGGATCGAATCACCCTCTGGGATGGATTGTAGACTTCCGTCCCCCTGCATACCCTAAATGCTTGTTTTCTCAGTTGCCAGCTTAGGAGCCCAGATTACAGCTCAGCTAGCCCCCAACCTCAACCCCAACCCCATGAAAGCCCCTGGTGTGCGTGTTCAGAAGAAAAACTATTGGACCCTTATGGCCACAAAAGAGCAGGAAAGAAAATCAAATAAAGAAAATAACTACCACAAGCAGTCAAAAAGCCATGCAAGACATAGGCGAAAGGCTGTAAAGTTTCAGTGGAGGATTGCAACTGAAGTTTGTGCGGGACTCTTTCAGACTGGAGCCCTACCACTGAGCGCAGTCTAGAAAGGACTGCCAATTAATAAGCCCTTCTAATTCTCTCTACCCCGCTGATTACAGTGCAAAAAAAGCAGGACTCTGTCTCTATAGACAAAGTTGGATGAGGGTGATAAGACATGCAGAAGAGGGCAAAGGGATAAGAAGCGAGAGTAAAGAAATAATTGTCTCACCTGGCATTTGTGCAATCGGTGAACAAAGTTTCGAAGTCTTTCCTGGTGATGAGCTTGCAGCGGTTCACCCCTGGCTGGATGGCCCCCAGCCCGCGAAGGATTCGAACTTGCTCCACAGTACACACCACGGGGGATATGTCCAGTCTCTTCAGTTTAGTGTACACAGTGTGCAACCCTCCCACCAGGTGCTTGAGGAAAAGATCAAAGACTTGCGGCAGGCAGATCAGTTCCTGGCCGTCCATCAGGAATGAAGCCACCTTCACTCCGTGCATGTCGACCATCCGGCACTCGTTAGTGTTGGTGTTGCTGCTGCCACCGCTGCCACCACCAATCCCGCCACCCCCGACACTGCCGCTGTGGTTATTGGCCATGAAACTGTTGATCAGATTAGGGGTTAGACGTGGGGGCTCTCCTGGAGACGAATACAGAGGTTCAGCCCGGAATAACCCTCCCGGGACGCCAGCGCTGCTGGAAGTTGCAGAGATCACCGGAGGTGCAGAGACAGCCATGGTCACTCTGTCTGGAGCCTGGTTCTTAGGGCCCTCACGCGCGCGCCCTGACTCCTGTAGGTCCCCTCGCACTCACTCACTGACTCTCTATCTCTCTCTCAGGCACGTTCCCACTCTCAGAACAGTTTGCAAGTCTGAAGCAGGCTGGCTGCGGCTCCAGCTCATCGACCACCCTACACACAGTGAGCAGCCTCGACCCGCGGCGGCCCGAGAGCCCACCCCCACCACACCCCCTCCCGAGACTGGCAGCGCCCCCCAGCCAATGGGCCCCACCCCCTCAGCGCCCGCGTGCGCCGAATGGCTGCCGCCAGCGAGGGGTGGAGACTCCCCAGCCAGCCTCTGCCTACCTGAGGCTGTGCCGGGCTTTCGGTGAATGGAAGTGGAGCAGGAGAAGGGGGCGGTGCAGTGCCTTCGCCAACCGCCTGGCCATCTGAGCAGAGTCGGATTGCCATGCAGAGGTCTCGGAGGGGACTACGCTTGCAAACAGTCTTCTCCGAAGTGGAGGACTGGTGGGGGTCACAAGCCGGACTAGCGACCGTGTCTCCTTCACCCCAAACCCCAAGCCATCCCGCACCGAGTTCGGTGGAGAAAAGTGACTTAGCTCTAATTCCACGTGCACATTTCTCCCAAACTCAGCAGGGCGAAGAGGTGGTTCCGTTCAACATCCAGGAGAAAGAAAGAGTCCAGTGAGTTCACACGTGCACCAACTCAGCCTTCCTCCTAGCCATCTAGCTCACTTGCTGTAATTTCTTCCTTCTCCAGAGCCAACAGGACCGCTTCCCGGAGTTTTCGCACTCCCATTAGAGTTGCTGGGCGCGAGTGTGCTACTACTCAAGGGTGTTCAGGAAGCGCGGTGGGGAGCCTCTGTGGCAGATGGGAAGATTGTTTTACAGCACTTCCGCCACTGTCCCAAAACAGACAAGGGTTTTAGTGTGTGTGTGTGTGTGTGTGTGTGT
>CABHPR010138601.1:30048-41197 GCA_902168415.1 Peromyscus melanophrys
GTGTGTGTGTGTGTGTGTGTGTGTGTTGTGTGGGCCCGTTCAGGCACACGCTCCCGCCATACCTTAGTCTGAAATCGTCTTGCCCTAACGTTATCTAATGACTCAAAACCGTACATAGTTCATAGGGACAGATATTAACACGCTGGAACATGGCGTTTTATCTCCCTCACAAATAAGGTCAGAAGATCAGTGAGTGGCCCAGGCATTCCAAAGGCTCTATGTCCTAAATGGTAGCTCATGATTCTTCTTCCCCTACCTATCAAACATCCAGCACTTACTACAAAAACACACACGGAATTAAATGTCTGAAAAAAAACACACAGGGTACATGCCTGAAAAAAAGCATTATCACTTCTAAACAACGTATCACAGGTAAATCATTTATCCAAGTTGTTTTAAATTCCTTGTCAAAGTTTAATTGAACTGACAGGTATTCACTTTGTCATCCTTTCCTGGAAAAGATGGCAGTTATTCACTGTGTTAAATTCAGGCTTTATTTGTTTACAAAAGCTACCACCTACATAGCTACATAACTTCTCTGATATTCTTCCAGAACAAACTTTTAGAAACTTACAGAGTTTTATTAGAGATAGATGTACTTAGCAGTATCAAAGAGGAGGAGTGAATGAGTTGCTTTTCCTCCTCACTTCCTAAGCCAAAAATGTCCTAGATAAGACATTTCATCTCTATCTACAGCTTGTATTACAAATGTCCTTTTGAATCTCTTCAGAGTGTCCTAGTTCAAACTGAATGAAGTCAAAATGTGAAGAACTAGTGTTTTGGAATACAGGAATAAGCAACTCTAACATAACAGATTGGAATATATTCAATCACAAATCATTTTTAAAGGCATGAAATTGTTTTTGCTCACTTGCTACAATCTTGGAAGGAAAATGAGAAGATATGAGGGCATTGAGAAGATAGAGCAGAGGCAAGAAAGATTTCCAAAAAATGTAGTGTTTTGCAAAGACTGTATAGTAGCACTGACCTATTTGTTAGTATTTATTAATTGTTTCTTTTTTTAAGAAATCTCAAATCTGTACAAGAGGTGTTTTGACAGAATAGCTATTAAATGATGTATTAAAACAACTTACCCCTAGTGAAATTGCAATAAAAATTCCAGGAGAATAAATTTGATACAAAGTTTGATTTGAGAAAACTCTACACTGATGATCCTAAGGTCAAGCAGCTCCTTGTTATATGGCTGCAACTACATTATGAAGGACTTTCTTTTATAGTCATTGGGAGTTTTCAGCAACAGGACATTACAGGGATGTTTGGATATTTCATATTTAAGAAATTACTAAATACAAAATGAAAAAATAGAACACTCATTAAAGTTATAATCATTACTTTTGTATTAGAAAACAAATGCATTTTGATGTTAGAAGAGTCATAAATTAAATGTCATATATTTCATTTACCTATCAGGTTTATAGCAATGTTTTAATTGTTAGCAGAAATTAATGTTAAAATTCTAGTAGAAGTAATAGAATCTCATATTTGCTAGTGATCACTGAAGGATTAACAGCTCTTTCGGTCCTTAAATGTACAAGATACTCTTGGTCTCATTACTTGAATTTCTTCCCATTGCAGTCCTGTAGAAAATAAACATGGTCATTTTAAGTGATGCTTGTAACTTAAAAACATCTAGATCAAGACTTCAGATACTGTGTCTTTGAGTTTCTTGACACTTTGATGGCTTTATTTCTATTACTACTATCTATGCTTTGAGACTGAAATAATCAGATTCCACATATAGAGTTTCATTTTATTCCCTTTTGATGTTAATACCTTCCATAAGACAAATATATTTCTAAATAAGCCTGGGTTTCTACAAGACCCAAAGAAGCTTTGCATGTCAACACCCTGTAAGTGTGGAACTAAATAAAGTAGTATAAAATCACAAAGGCTGTAGTAAACAGAGTACCTTTGGGAGATGACATGCACTACATGAACAATAAGGAAATATTCAAGGTTTGTGAATTCATACCAGATAGAAGCTAGCCACTGAAATAAATACGAATAAAATTAGTTCAAGTAGACAGCATATCTTGTAAGGAAAAGTTCTAGTACAATTAATTTAACGATTTAATGTCCTAAAACAGAATAGCTATAAACTTCCTTACCTTAGTTAGGAATTTGCATTTTATCCTAATTCATATTCAATTAGGAGGAGAGGGTGCTTATTTTGTAAACATTAGCAAAATGTTGCACTTTTTGGCATAGCCTATAAAATGAAGATACCTCAATAAATATAAGTTTTTAAAGAATTATTTATTTATATATATGTATATTTATATGCACCACTACATGCAGAGCTGGTACTCATAGACGCCAGAAGAGGGCATTAAAGTCCCCTGAAACAAGAGACATAATTATTAGCTGCCATGTGTGTTCTGGAACTCCAACTTGCGTCCTTTGCAAGTGCTCTTAAGTGATGATCTGTTTCTCCAGCCCAACTTTCTTATTTATTACCTTTTATTTATTTATTTATTTATTTTTATTTAGTGAGTGTGTGTGTATGTGTGTGTGTGTGTGTGTGTGTGTGTGTGTATTCAGAGTCAGTTCTTTCCTTCCATGTGTGTCTCAGGAATCCAGCTCAAGTCCTCAGGCTCAACAAGTGCCTTAACCTGCTGTGCCTTTTATATTTATAAATATAAATATATTGAAAGCCCTTTATATTTAAGATATTTTTATTTATCCTTTGAGAATTTGATACACATGTACAATGTATTTCGATCATATCCACCCTCCACTCCACCATCCAACTCATCCCAAACCACCACCACCACATCCCCCTGCCAACTCATGTCTTCTTTTTTAACCCCACTAACTCCAGTTACTACTACCCCCATATATGCATGGATATAGGGCTGTCCACTGGAGAATGAAGACCTATATTCCATATAAAGATTTTGCACACACACACACACACACACACACACACACACACACATGCACATATATATGCACACTTGAATAGAACTGCAAATTATCTAGAACTATTTGAAGGGGCTGATTTTTTGAACAGACATTTATGCACATCCTAAGTAATGATATTATTTGAAACCCACAGAGAAACCCTGTAGGTGTACCCCCCCCCACCGACACAATTTATTCTCAGAAAACTGGCTGCATAATGATCATCTATACTGTGCCCCTTTTCCTCTGTCAGTTACAAGGTTATACTGAAGGTGAATTCTAAGAAAGGCAAAAGTGGAAAAGATAGACCATTGGGACAAGAAAAGAATTTGTTGGGGCTGGAGAGATGGCTCAGCAGTTAAGAGCACTGGCTGTTCTTCCAGATGACCCAATTCCCAGCATCCACATGGCAGTTCCAGGAGATCCAACATCCTCATGCAGACAAAATACAGGCAAAACACCAATGCACATAAAATAAAAATAAATTATTTTTGAAATAAAGAAAAGAAGTTGTCAAAACCTGTCGCGCCCCCTTCGTCCAGCAAAGAGGACACGACACCGAGCTCTTCTTCTTGCAGTTTACTCAGGCCTTTAATCAATATTCTGGTTTCTAAAATCTCCCTCTGACTTCTAAAAGTTCCCCCGGGCAAAGCCTCTCCCGGCCTTATATAGGCTCTGGGCCGCCAACCCCAGATCACCACGTGGGCATTGCCCAATAGGCTCAAGCATGAGTAAGCAAGCCACAACCTCCGCTATAATTGTTTACCACTGGGAGCGCTCGCCGTCGGGATGGCGGAAGGCGGTAACCAGCGCCACCTGTAAGGCATGGCTGCACGCAGCTCCCTACAAAAACCAAGAGAATTAACAGCTAAAAATGAGAGGCTTAAAAGAAAAATGGTTGTTTTCTCACTGATATACAAAAAAGTAAATTTTGAAAGTATTTACAAAATAGAGGCCTTAAGTTTTGTTGATATTCATGGGAGACTTGCCCTTTCCTAAGCAGAAACAGCAATCCAAATTTGTTTTTCTAAATCTTCATCCTTTAATATTCTGGATCTTTCTGTACTATATATTTTTAAAATATTCTTTCTTCTTTTATTTTCTGAAATTATAACATAATTACATCATTTCCACCTTCCCTTTCCTTCCTCCAAATCATCCCATATACTTATCTTTGCTCTCTTTAAATAGTGATCATTCTTAAGACCCTACCTCCTACCTTTTTGACCTTACAATTACCAAATATCTCTCTTCTATACAGCTTTTCCACTTTCATGTACTTGTTCCTGACACTGAAAATGTAAACCTTCTGATGCATACACTATCATTACTGGTCCTAATTTCACCAATTGTCTGTAGTTTCAACACCACCAACATAAAGGACTTCCCCAAATCTTATCTCTAGCTTTCTCAAAACTCTCCTATAAAATAGAATGTCTCCATGGCTGGAGAGCACTTACTGCTTAGAGGACTGAAGTTAATTCCTGGCACTCATAAAAGCCTGCAATTCCACTTACTGGGGATTTGATGCCCTCTTATGACAGCTGTGGACACCTGCACTTACATGCACTTGGTAATCTAAATATAATTGGCCTCCATAAACTCATAGAGAATGTCACTATTAGGAGGTGTGGCTTTGTTGGACTGGATATGGCTTTGTTGGAGGAAATGTGTCACAATGAGGGCAGGCTTTGAGGTCTCTTTTCCTCAAGGTTAACTTAGTGTGACATTCAGACCATTTTCTGTTACCTGCAAGATGTAGGACTCTCAGCTACTTCTCCAGCACTGTGTCTTCCTTCATGCTGTCATGTCCCACCATGCTCCCTGCCATGATGATAATAGACTGAATCTCTGAACTGTAAGCTGCCACCTCAATTAAATGTTTTCCTTCATAGAAATTGCCATGGTCATGATGTCTCTTCACAGCAATAGAAATCCTAACAAAGGCAGAAGTTGGTACCAGGGACTGGGATATTGTTTGATAGGCCTGACCATGTTTTTGTTTGGAGGAATTTTGACTTTGGTACTATGGGTTAGGAAAACAATGAGATGCTTTTAAGCATTGCTTTATGGGCCAGACTAGTAGGAGCATGGAACACAGTGGTGTTGATAATGATTTGTACTGTGGTAATCAAGAGGTTTCAGAGTAGAAGGATGTTAGTTTGTTGCCTGGAGAACATTCTTGTGATATTTTGGTAAAGGATGTGGCTGTTTTTTGCCCTTGTCCAAAGAGTCTGCCTGAGGCTAATGTGAAGAGTTTTGGATTAAGTCTAATGGCAGAGGAAATCTCAAAACAGCCTAGTATAGACTATGTCATGTGGTTATTAGTGGTAACTAAAATGAAGATTTATTTATAATGAAAAGGAGCAAGCTGAGCAAATAAAAATACAAAAGGTACAAAGATTGAGAAAAGGGTCACCAGGAAGTGAAATAGACCTAAATCCTATGTTCAAGGAGATAAAAGGATTAAGAAATGAAACAAAGGGAGTAGTGACTTCAGGGCAGGATCCTGCCCAGCTAAATTTCCAACTTCTGAAAAGAAAATAAAGAAAAGCTTAGAGCCCAGAGTGGTGGTGCATGCCTTTAATTCCAGCACTCTGAAGGCAGAGGCTGGCAAATCTCTATGTTTGAGGCCAGCCTGGTCTACAGAGCAAGTTTCAGGACAGCCAAGATTAGACATCGAAGGACAAAAAGCTGGTAAAGATGTAATTGAACTAGGGGGCCATGTTACAGCCCCAGAAAGCAGCAAAACTTGGCAGCTTTGGCCACGTGGTTCTGGCTTTAGAGTTAAGCATAGAAGAAACGAGTAATGGAATTTGCCTCCACACCTAGAAAAAGCCACAGAAGCCAAGCATGTGTCAGGGGTGTCTCTGAATGGAGGCCTGGAGAGTCCATTGCGTGAAGCTGTGAAGTTGAAGCCTGGATTGCCTTGGCGAACCTAAGATATTAGAGATGCCAGAGCTGTGGGATATCTGCTGGGGAAAGCTGCTAATGGAGTGGAACCAGTCAAAGAGAAAGAAACTGAGCAGAGAGTTTTGACATCGGAATTTGGAGGTGCAAAGTTTGGAGCTTGCCCACCTGATTTTGGTTTTTTTTATTTTGCTTTGGTCCACTGTTTCCTCACTATGCTTCCTTCCCTATGTTTTAGAATGGTAATGTATATCCTGTGCCATTATATGTTGGAAGTATGTGATCTGCTTTTTTATTTTGATTTCACAGGGAATTACAGTTAAGAGGTTGCATGAATCTCAGAAAAGACTTTGAACTTTGGTCTTTTAAACACTGATAGATGATGGGGACTTTTGAAGTTAAACTAACTCCATTGTGCACTGTGATATTGTCAAAAATTTATGGAAGCTGGGGAGTGGAATGTGGTAGTTGAATGTGATTGGCCCCCCATAAGCTCATAGGGAATGACTCTATCAGGAGCTGTGGCTTTGTTAGAGTGGGTATGGCCTTGTTAGAGGAAGAGTGCTGCCTTGTGTCTCAGTTGACATTCTGTTGCCTGCAACATGTAGAACTCTCAGGTACCACTCTGGCACCATGTCTGCCTGTACACCACCATGTTCCACCATGATGATAATGGACTAAACCTCTGAACTGTAAGCTACCCCAATTAAATATTTTCCTTTATAAGAGTTACCATGGTTATGCTATCTATTCACAGCAATAGAAACCCTAACTAAGACAGTGCACATATCCACACAACAGTGCACATACTTAAAATAAATAAATAAATCTTTTTTAAAAAAACATATGGAAAAAGAATAGAATGTCTCCAATGGGGTAATCCATGGTCATCTCAAATTCAACATACCCAAAACTGAATTAATTATTCTAGCTCCTGTGAATTTGGTCTTTGTTTTTCATTTCTGATATCTATCTATCTGTCTAATAACCTATCTAATCAGTTTTGCCTCAAATTTGTGATTCCCTTGCCTTGGCCTCCTTAGTAGTAAGACTAGAGTTGTATTCCACTGTGTTTATCTTCATTTATCTTTTTGTCATATGTATGTGTGTGTAGTGTACATGCATATGTGTTTGAATGTGTATTGGTGCACATGTGTATAGGGGTAAATGTTAATGGGTATGCATGGGTATATGGAGGTTAACAAGGTTAACATAACATAGAGGCTCTCTCAGTTGAACTCAGAGATCTGCATTTCAGATAGTCAATCTAACCAGTTTGCTCTGGTGATCCTGGTCTCTATCTCCCAAGTACTAGGATTATAAGAGGGCCACCAGACACTCCTGCCACTTAAGTGGATGATGGAAATGCAAACCCTGATCTTCAATCTTGCACAAGTGCTTTTACCTACTCTGCCATCTCCACAGCTCCATTAACTTCATTTCCCGTAATTTTAAAAGCTTTGTCCATGCAACTAGCTACCATAAATAGGTACTGGAGAGAATCCTTTGATTTCTCTCTATCCATTATACATTCCATCAGTCAGTCACTCAGAAGTTTTTCATGTCTCCCACATCTTTTCATTTTCAATGTTAAAAACTTCACTGATCTTTCATGTTTTTGTATCATTACAGTAGTTATCTCTCAATCTTGTTACTTTGAATGCTTCCTTTTCCAGTTTTACAATGGATACAAAATTAATTTATTTTTCTTTTTTCTACATTTCTTTTTTTCCTTTCTTATATTTTTTCCAGACAAGATCCCCTAATATTTGTTGGGTGATTTGAGCTTCTATTTCTCCTGCCTCGGCCTTCCAAATGCTAGGATTAAAGGCACAGGCCACTATACCAGATCACACTATTTGTTAATGAAATTTTGCTATACTCTTTTTTAAAAATCTTCTTTATTACTCCACTTGAATATCAGATAATTTCTAATTCTTTAGAATGATGCTACTTTGTTGATTTATCTCTTCATCATTTCCTCAAATACTGACATATTGCTTGAACACAAATAAATGGGTATCACCCTTCACAATACTTAAATTTCTTACAATGTTTTCAACCTCATGCTAATCTTCAGGTCCACCATCTTTCTCTAGAATGCATAATTGCACCCTTCCTCATCTATGTTTGCCCAAAGCATATTCGTGCTTTAAAACTAAATTCTGCGGGGCGGTGGTGGCGCACGCCTTTAATCCCAGCACTCGGGAGGCAGAGCAAGGCAGATCTCTGTGAGGCCAGCCTGGTCTCCAAAGTGAGTTCCAGGAAAGGCACAAAGCTACACAGAGAAACCCTGTCTTGGAAAAAAAAAAAAAAAAACTCCAGTGCAGTGCTATGAAATAGTATCTCATCCTTTTTATTTCTAGCCAGAAAGGAGATCTCTTTTATCTGAATTTTCATGGTAATTGTGACTTAAACACATGGAATTATAACTTTAGAGCCTTAGGTCATGACCTAGAATCAGGTTAAAATAGATTAGGTATCAGTTTTATATTCACCAGTATGGTATTTCAAGGACCAACTACTGTGCCTGGCTTATGGTTGCTGTTCATACATGTTTCTTAAATATTAAACAATGACATCTCAATTTGCTTTATCTTATGGTTTTAGAAATTAAAGGTTTGTGGGAACTTTGCCTAAAGTACATATTTTGTTATTTTTTCCTAACAGCAATTGCCGACTTTATGTATTTTTAGTAATAAAATATTTTAATTGATGTCTTGCTTTTTAAAAATAATGCTTCTGCACACTTGATACTCTATTGTGGAGTAAGTATAATTTTTACATGTACTTGAAAACAAAAAAATAATTGTATGACTCTTTTAATTGCAAAATTTGCTTTATTGTGGTGATCTGGAACCCAGCTTGCCATAGGCTATATAAATGGTTGCTATTGCTAATTCTGAAGCAAAGTCTACAAATTTATAGTATATTACAGATTTATGAGTAAGAGAATGATTGGGTTTTTTTTTCCTTCTTTTTTTTTCTTTTCTTTTCCAGACAGGGTTTCTCTGTGTAGTTTTGGTGCCTGTCCTGGATCTCGCTTTGTAGACCAGGCTGGCTTCAAACTCACAGAGATCCACCTGGCTCTGACTCCTGAGTGCTGGGATTAAAGGCGTGCACCACCACCACCTGGCAAGAATGATTGTTTTTATTATCAGTATTTGGGGCATCTATTAGTGGTAACTGCTCTTTCAGATTATTAGAGAATTATTTCAATTTTCTTTACCTGAGCACTATTTTCTCAAAGTGGTTATTTAAGCATGGTATGTTTATATAGCACTCCCCTCGCCATCCAGTTTCACTTATTGCAGTCTCAGCTACCCACAGACAATTGGGATCCAAAAATATTAATGGAAATTTTCAGAAATCCATGAGTATTAAATTGCTTGTCATTCTCAGTAAGTTGATGAAATCTCCTGCCATTCTGCTTCAATCTATGTGATCCCACACAAGATTTGAATCATCTCTTTAATGTATCCAGGCTGTATGCTATGCTAGTAGTCCATTAGTCACTTAACAGTCATCTTGGTTATCATATTGACTGCCAAAATATTGCAATGTTTATATTCAAATAACCCTTATTTTCCTTAATAATGATCCCAAAGTGCAAGCACAATGATATTGGCAAACTGGATATGCCAAAGATAAGACCTAAAATGCTTCCCTTAAGAGAAAAGGTGAAAATTCTAAATAAAGACAAAAGATGTAGGCTGATGTAGTTAAGATGTACAGTACAAAAATTTAAGTTAGAGAAATACCAAAAAGATCACATTCATATGGTTTTTGGTATTGTACTTTGTTCTATTTTATTATTGTGATTATTCATCTGTTACTGAGCATAATTTACAAATTCATGTGTGTATGTGTAAATAATCTCATAATGTAGTATTATATTGTGCCATCCATGTTTCAAAACCCAACTGGGATGTTACACCATATCACTATGAATAAAGGAAGATTACCAGGTTGCATTGGGCTTTTTACATGAGCCCCACGGCATTCATTTGTTATATCCCTGCAATGAATATGTTATAAAATTATAATGATTCTTTTACTTTTCCAAAGAAAAATATTTGGTTGGTTTACTGATACATTTTTAATAAAATATATTTAAATCTGTTTGTTTGGTTTTTTCTAATTTTTCTACTCTACATGATTTATGTAAGGGTACCTTAACTGGGGAAGTGTGTCAATGAGAAAATTATTTAAAATCATTGCTGAGATATGTTAAGATGCACAATGCAAAAGTAAAATTTTATATTTACCTTTTGTAAAATACCCAGCTCTAGTCTGAGAGAAGAGAGAAAGATTATAGATCTTCTTTATGACTGGTTGAAACAAAAGGTACTTTTCTCTGATTGGGAGAATACAAAAATGAAGACGGAGACACTCTCAACAGAACAGAGTAGTTATTGTATTTCATTCTTGTTGCTTTTATTCTGCACTAGGAAACAACAAAGACAAGTTCCCTCCTGAATGGAGAATGAATCAAAGAGAATGACTGCACCATTTTGGTCTGAATTAGTGTGAATAGTTCTGGGCTCTATGTCTTCTAGCTGAACTAACCAGAAGGCTGGGTGAGTTATATTAAAATGTAAACCCCTTGTAATAAAGTTACTTTACTAACTAGCCTTTATTGAGATTTTGTATCTTTGTGCATGTATTAAGAACTTTACATGAATTTCCAAGTGGACCAAGAGGTGAGTCTTTGTTATCTTAGCTGATCACTCCAACCTCTGGGCTTTAGACCCAAGGGCACAGCCTGCACCCCCATACCCACACCCATTGCAGTCCCAGTAGTAGGCCACTAGGCGGGACTTCTGCAGGCAAGCTGGACTACCACCACCCTCTACCAGTCCCTGTAACCCACAAGCCCCACTCCATCCCCCAAACCCACCCATCCTCTGATATCACAGCTGCTCCCTGAGACACAGACTGTACCAGCTCCAAGTGAGCCAAGAGTCTCAGTTGCAGGCCAGCAGGCAGGACTCCTGCAGGCAGGACTCCTGCAGGCAGGCCAGACTACCACCATCCTCCACCAGACTCTGTAACCTACAAGCCCCACCCCATTCCCCAAACCCACCCATCCTCTGAGATCACAGCTGCTCCCTGAGACACAGACTCTGCCAGCTCCGAGTGGACCAAGAGCTCCTATTGGACCAAGAGTGCTTACTGGACCAAAAGAGGCTCCCTCAGACATAGACACCTTTTGCACTGATTGGAGGAAGAGATGGGTAGATGTCAGTGCAAAAATACATTCAAGAACATAAAGAGAAATATGGCACCACCAGAACCTAGTGGTTCTACATCA
>CABHPR010138602.1:16443-29103 GCA_902168415.1 Peromyscus melanophrys
CACACACACACACACACACACACACACACACACACACAAAATTAGGGTCTTTCTATCATCTTCTGTCTCAGTTATTTCTGTCTTTATTCTTTTTTTAATTAAGAATTTTTTTCATTCATTTTACACACCAATCAAAGACCCCCCTCTTCCCTCCTCTCGCTCCCTCAGCCTCCCCCTCCCAACCCACCCCGTTCCCCCCACAAGAAGGCAAGGCCTCCCATGGAGAGGCACATTTAGTAGAGGCAAGTCCAAGCCCTTCCCCCTGCCTCAAGGCTGCACTGAGGCGTCCCATCACAGGTAGTGGGCTCATGCACCAGGGATGGATTCTGATCCTACCGCCAGGGGGCCCCCCAAGCAGATCAAGCTACACAACTGTCTCACCATGCAAAAGGCCCAGTCTAGTCCCATGCAGGCTCTACAGCCAATGATCCAACTTTTATGAGTTCCCATTAGTTTGTTTTGGTCATCTCTGTAGGTTACCCCATCATGATCCTGATGCACTTGCTCATAGAATTCCTCTTCTCTCTCTTTGACTGGACTCCTGGAGCTCTGCCTGGTGTTTGGCTGTGGATCTCTGCATCTGCTTCCATCAGTCATTGGAGAAAGGCTCTGTGATGATAGTTAGGGTATTCACTGATCTGAGTACTGGGGTAAGCCAGTTCAATTCAGGCACCCTCTCCACTATTTCTAGTAGTCCAAGCTGGGGTCATCCTAGGGGATTCCTGGCAACTTCCCTAGCACTGGGTTTCTCTATATCCCTATGATATCTCCCTCTATCTTGGTATCTCTTTCATTGCTTTCCCACTCCATCCCTGTTCCAGCTCAACTGTCCCATTCCCTTATGTTCTCATCCCCTATCCCTATCCTGCATTGCCCCCCACCTCATCCCCAGTTTACTCATGGAGATCTCATCTATTTCCCCTTCCCATGGCAATCCATGCATCTCTCTTTGGGTCTTCCTTGTTACCTAGCTTCTCTGGAGTTGTGGGTTGTTGTCTGATTATTGTTTGCTTTACTTCTAGTATCTGCTTATGAGTGCGTACATACCACATTTGTCCTTCTGAGTCTGGGTTACCTCACTCAGGATGATATTTTCTAGTTCCATCCATTTGCCTGCAAATTTCATGAAGAATGGATTAAGAAAATGTGGTATATATACACAATGGAGTACTACTCAGCAGAGAAAAACAATGACATCATTATAGTGGTATTTTATTTGTACTGAAATGTGATTTTATTTGTATGTTAATAAATAAAGTTGCCTGGGGATCAGAGCTAATAGCAAGCAGAGCAGAGCTGGGTGTTCATGGCGCATGTCTTTAATCCCAGCACTTGGTAGGCAGAGCTAGGTAGATCTCGTGTGTTCAAGGATACAGCCAGCATTGGAGACACACGCTCCAATGTGTGTCTGGAGGTCTGTACAGACAGGCAGTGATGAGGCAGTCACGTGGTTGGGTTTACAACCAATGAGAAGGCAGAACAGAAAGTATATAAAGACAAACAGACAGGAAGTAGGTCTCTTTCAGAGAGGTCTCTTGGCTGAAGAGGCTAGCTGCAGCAGGCGGGTAAGGCTCTTAGCTCTGACCTCTTGGGCTTTTTTTTTTTTTTTTGGTTTTTCGAGACAGGGTTTCTCTGTGTAGCTTTGCGCCTTTCCTGGAGCTCACTTGGTAGCCCAGGCTGGCCTCAAACTCACAGAGATCCGCCTGGCTCTGCCTCCCGAGTGCTGGGATTAAAGGCGTGCGCCACCAATGCCCGGCCCCTCTTGGGCTTTTATCTTTACATTGGCTCTGTGTTTCTTATTTAATAAGATGGTTGGTTACATCTACACATCATGAAATTTGCAGGCAAATGGATGGAACTGTCTTTATTCTTGGTGTTTTCCTTCTAACTAACTTTACTTTTTCCCTTTACAGCTTATATATCCTAGCAAAACCTTTCTGGCAATATAAAAATTACAATGTGGTTACATTCTACTTTTCAGGTGAATGATTACAATGAATACAAGTAAAAAACAGCATGTTTTCCATATTCCTTATATGATTAAACATTTTATGTATTACAGGTGAAAAATAAGTTGTCCCAAGAACCCACATCCAAGCAACTTGTTATAGATTAACAGTGTGTGAGCAAGCAATGTATTTTTTTCAGCTAGTTCTTTTGCTGGAAGGCTGCATTTGCAGTTACAAAGAAAGGACCAATCATTTTATTACTTATCTCAGAAGGTAATCTTATAAGAAATCTTAGAAGATTCATAAATCTAAACTTTTGTATATGAAAAACAATCAGTTGTCTCTACTTTAAATTTTTAGGGTGCATACCCACTCATCAACATTTTTTTTATATCAGGAAGCTGATGGTAGAAATGTGTATAATGAACTAACTATCACCTTTGGTCATCAACCAATCCTAGCAAGAAAGGCATGTCAGCTAATAATAATTGGGCTGCTTTGTTCTTGTTCCCTGACCTTAACTCGTCCCTCACTCAACTATGTGCCTTTCTAAAACTTTCGATTATTTCCTTGGGTTTTTTACCTCAAAGCTATTCACAAAAACATCTCAACCTAACTTTAAGCTATTTTTTAAAGCTTTGTTTCAGCTATGTTGCTCTCTGAAACCTGTGAACACATCTCTCAACATTAAATTAAAAGAATTTAAGCTAGTTGAGCTTCTGCGACTCAACTGTTTTGCTTAATCTTTAACCTAAGCCACTGTCTATATGGCTCCTCAAGAGAAACTAGTTGTGTGACATTTCCTTGTTTTATTTTTTATCCTCTGCAGCTTCTGCTTTATCAGAGGCAGGGACAACATTTTTTCTTTTTTTATTATTAAGAAATTTTTTATTCATTTCACATACCAACCACAGATCCCCCTCTCCTCCCTCCTCCCACCCCCCAAACCACCCCCCCATTCCCACCTCCTCCAAGGTAAGGCCTCCCATGGGGAGTCAGCAAAAGTTGATACATTCAGATGAGGCAGGTCCAAGCCTCTCTCCCTACACCAAGGCTATGTAAGGTGTCCCACCATAGGCATTGGGCTCCAAAAAGCCATTCATGTACCAGTGACAGATCCCAGTCCCATTGCCAGGGGGCTCCTTAAGCAGGTCAAGCTAAACAACTTTCTCACCTATGCAGAGGGCCTAGTCCAGTCCCAATGGATGCTCCATAGCTATTGGTCCACAGTTCATAAGTTCCCACTAGTTTGATTTGGTTGTCTCTGTAGGTTTCCCCATCATTATCTTGATGCCCCTTGCTCATAGAATCCCTTTTCTCTCTCATGGACTTGACTCCTGGAGCTCGGCCTGATGCTTGGCTGTGGATCTCTGCATCTGCTTCCATCAGTTACTGGATAAAGGTTCTCTGATGATAATTAGGGTAGACACCAATCTGATTACTGGAATAGGCCAGTTCAGGCACTCTCTCCACATTGCTAGTAGTCTAGGATGGAGTCATCATTGTGGATTCCTGGGAACTTCCCTAACACCCTGTTTCTCTCTATTCCCATGATGGCTCCCTCTATCATGGTATCTCTTTCCTTACTCTCCCACTCTGTCCCTGTTCCAGCTCGACTATCCCATTTCCTTATGTTCTCAACCCTGATCCCCAACCCTCCATTGGCCCCCTTATTCCAGTTTGCTTATGGAGATCTCATGTATTTCCCCTTCCCAGGGTGATTCCTGCATCCCTCTCAGGGTTCTCCTTGTTAGCTAACTTCTCTGGAGCTGTGGGTTGTAGTCTGGTTATCCTTTGCTTTACATCTAGTATCCACTTATGAGTGAGTACATACCATGTTTGTCCTTCTGAGTATGGGTTACCTCACTCAGGATGATATTTTCTAGTTCCATCCATTTGCCTGCAAATTTCATGATGTCATTGTTTTTTACTGCTGAGTAGTACTGTATTGTGTATATGTGCCACATTTTCTTTATCCATTCTTTGGTTGAGGGGCATCTAGGTTGTTTCCAGGTTCTGGTTATTATGAATAATGCTGCTATGAACATAGTTGAGCATGTGTCCTTGTGGAATGATTGAGCATTCCTTGGGTACATGCCCAAGAGTGGTATAGCTGGGTCTTGAGGTAGATTGATTCCCAATTTTCTGAGAAACTGCCATACTAATTTCCACAGTGGCTGTATATGTTTGCATTCCCACCAACAGTGGAGGAGTGTTCCACTTGCTCCACATCCTCTCCAACATAAGCTGTTATCAGTGTTTTTGATCTTTGTAGCTAGAGTTTTTCTGGTCCTGCCTGGCCCATGGTCAGGACAAATCTCTCTCTCCCGCCAGTCCCGCAGCTGCTTAGACCCAACCAAGTAAACACAGAGACTTATATTGCTTACAAACTGTATGGCCGTGGCAGGATTCTTGTTATCTAGTTCTTCTATCTTAAATTAACCCATTTCTATAAATCTATACCTTGCCACGTGGCTCATGGCTTACCGGCATCTTCACATGTTGCTTGTCATGGCGGCGGCTGGCAGTGTCTCTCCGCCTCAGCCTTCCACTTCCCAGAATTCTCCTCTCTGCTTGTCCCACCTATACTTCCTGCCTGGCTACTGGCCAATCAGCGTTTTATTTATTAACCAATCAGAGCAACACATTTAACATACAGAACATCCCACAGCAGATCTTAGCCTTTCTGACAGGTATCTCAGTGCTGTGGGATGTCTTTCTGTATACTGTGAATATGTGTTGCTCTGATTAGTTGATAAATAAAGCTGCATTGGCCTATGGCAAAGCAGCTTAGAGGCAGGCAGGAAATCCAAGCAGAGATACAGAGAGAAGAAAGAAGAGGAGGGGGAGATGCCAGCACTGCCAGGAGAAGAAAGATGTGAAGAACCGGTAACCATGGCCACATGGCAACTAATAAATTAATAGAAATGGGTTAAGTTATAAGAGATAGCTATCAAGAAGCCTGAGCCATAGACCATACAGTTTGCAAGTAACATAAGCCTCTGTGTGTTTACTTGGGTCTGAGCAGCTGCGGGACCTGGCAGGACACAGGAAAACTTCTGATTACATCTCAGAGTTGTTTTGATTTGCATTTCCCTGATGACTAAGGATGTTGAGCAATTCCTTAAATGTCTTTCAGCCATTTGGGATTCTTCTGTTGAGAATTCCCTGTTTAGCTCTGTAGCCCATTTTTTAATTGGATTTTTAGGTATTTTGATGTCTAGTTTCTTGAGTTCTTTATATATTTTGGAGATCAGCCCTCTGTCAGGGTTAGTGAAGATCTTTTCCCTTTCTGTAGGCTGTTGTTTTGTCTTATTGACCATGTCCTTTTCCCTTTCTGTAGGCTGTCTTTTTGTCTTGTTGACCATGTCCTTTGCCCTACAAAAGCTCAGTTTCAAGAGGTCCCATTTATTAATTGTTGCTCTCAGTGTCTGTGCTACTGGTGTTATATTTAGGAAGTGGTCCCCTGTGCCAATGAGTTCAAGACTACTTCCTACTTTCTCTTCTATCAGGTTCAGTGTAACTGGATTTATATTGAGGTCTTTGATCCACCTGGACTTGAGTTTTGTGCATGGTGACAGATATGGATCTATTTGCAATCTTCTACATGTTGACATCCAGTTATGCCAGCACCATTTGTTGAAGACACTTTCTTTTTTCCATTGTATAGATTTGGCTTCTTTGTCAAAAATCAGGTGTTCAAACGTGTGTGGATTAATGTCAGAGTCTTCCATTCGATTCCATTGGTTCACATGATGGTTTTTATGCCAGTACCAAGCTATTTTTATTACTATAGCTCTATAATAGAGCTTGAAGTCAGGGGTCGTGATGCCTCCAGAAGTTGCTTTATTATACAGGATTCTTTTAGCTATCTTGGGTCTTTTGTTTTTCCATATGAAGTTGAGTATTGCTCTTTCCAAGTCTGTGAAGAATTATGTTGTGATTTTGATGGGGATTGCATTGAATCTGTAGATTGCTTTTGGTAAGATTGCCATTTTTACTATGTTAATCCTATCTATCCATGAGTGTGGGAGATCATTCCATTTTCTGATATCTTTGATTTCTTTTTTTCAGAGACTTAAAGTTCTTATTATACAGGTCCTTCACTTGCTTAGTTAGAGTTATCCCAAGGTATTTTATATTATTTGTGGCTATTGTAAAGGGTGATGTTTCTCTGATTTCTTTCTCAGTCAATTTGTCATTTGTGTATAGGAGGGCTACTGATACTTTTGAGTAAATCTTGTATCCTGCCACATTACTGAAGGAGTTTATCAGCTGTAGGAGTTTCCTGGTAGAATTTTTGGGGTCATTTATGTATACTATCATATCGTTTGCAAATAGTGAAAATTTGACTTCTTCCTTTCCAATTTTGATCCCTTGAATCTCCTTTTGTTGCCTTATTGCTCTAGCTAGAACTTCAAGTACTATATTGAATAAATATGTGGAGAGTGGACAGCCTTGTCTTGTTCCTGAGTTTAGTGGAATTGCTTTGAGTTTCTCTCCATTTAATTTGATGGTGGCTGTTGGCTTGCTGTAAATTGCCTTTATTATGTTTAGGTATGTTCCTTGTATTCTTGATCTCTCTAAGACCTTTATCATGAAGGGGTGTTAGGATTTTGTCAAAGGCTTTTTCAGCATCTAATGAGATGATCATGTGGTTTTTTTCTTTCAGTTTGTTTATATGGTGTATTACATTGACAGATTTTCATATGTTGAACCATCCTTGCATCCCTGGGATGAAGCCTACTTGGTCATGGTGGATAATTTTTTTTATGTGTTCTTGGATTCAGTTTGCCAATATTTTATAGAGTATTTTTGCATCAATGTTCATGAGGGGGATTGGTCTGTAATTCTCCTTCTTTGTTGCATCTTTGTATGGTTTGGGTATCAGGGTAACTGTAGCCTCATAAGAAGAGTTTGGTAAGGTTTCTTCTGTTTCTATTGTGTGGATAAAATTTGAAGAGTGTTGGAATTAGCTCTTCTTTGAAAATCTGGTAGAATTCTGTGCTGAAACTATCTGGTCCCGGGCTCTTTTTGGTTGGGAGTCTTTTAATGACTGTTTCTATTTCCTTAGTGGTTATTGGCCTATTTAAATAGTTTATTTGGTCTTGATTTAACTTTGGCATATAGTACCTATCCAGAAAATTGTCCATTTATTTCAGATTTTCCAATTTTGTGGAGTACAGGTGTTTGAAGTATGACCTGATGCTTCTCTGGATTTCCTCATTGTCTTTTGTTATATCTCCCTTTTCATTTCTGGTTTTGTTAATTTGGATGCTGTCTCTCTGCCTTTTGGATAAGGACTTGTCTATCTTGTTGATTTTTTCAAAGAACCAACTCTTTGTTTCATTGATTCTTTGTATTGTTCTTTTTGTTTCTATTTCATTGATTTCAGCCCTCAATTTGATTATTTCTTGGCATTGATTCCTCCTGGGTGAGTTTGCTTCTTTTTGTTCTAGAGCTTTCAGGTGTGGTGTTAAGTTACTAGTGTAAGATTTTTCCATCTTCTTTATGTGGGCATTTAGAGCTATGAATTTTCCTCTTAGCACTGCTTTCATAGTGTCCCATAAGATTGGGTATGTTGTACTTTCATTTTCATTGAATTCTAGGAAATCTTTAATTTCTTTCTTTATTTCTTCCTTTACCCCTTGGTGATTCATTTGGGAATTATTCAGTTTCTATGAGATTGTAGGCTTTCTGTAATTTTTGTTGTTGAAATCTGACTTTAAACCATGGTGGCCTGATAAAATATAGGAGGTTATTCCAATTTTTTTGTATCTGTTGAGATTTGCTTTGTGACTGAGTATGTGGTTGATTTTAGAAAAGGTTCCTTGGCATACTGAGAAGAAGGTATATTCTTTTGTGTTAGGGTGGAATGTTCTGTAGATATCTATTAAGTCCATTTGAGTCATAATATCTGTTAAGTTCCCTTATTTCTCTGTTAAATTTCTGTCTGGCAGACCTGTCCAGTGGGGAGTGTGGGGTGTTGAATTCCCCCACTACTAGTGTGTGAGGTTTGATGTGTGATTTCAACTGTAGTAATGTTTCTTTTACAAGTGTGGGTGCCCTCATATTTGGGGAATAAATGTTCAGAATTGAGACTTCATCTTGGTGGATTTTTCCTGTGATAAATATGTAATGTCCTTCCCAATCTGTTTTGATTGATTTTAGTTTGAAGTCTGTCTTGTTAGATATTAGGATAGCTACACCAGCTTGCTTCTTAAGTCCATTTGATTGGAAAGTCTTTTCCTAGTCTTTTGCTCTGAGGTAGTGTCTGTCTTTGAAGTTGAGGTGTGTTTCTTGTACACAACAGAAGGATGGATCCTGTTTTCATATACATTTTGTTAGCCTGTGTCTTTTTATAGGTGAATTTAGTCCATTAATATTAAGGAATATTAATGACCAGTGATTGTTAATTCCTGTTATTTTTTGTGGTAATCTTGTGTGTTCCCTTTCTTTGGTATTTGTTGGTGTGGGATTATCTACTGTCTGTGTTTTCATGGGTGTATCTAACTTCTTTAGGTTGGATTTTTCCTTCTACTGCTTTCTGCAGGGCTGGATTTATAGATATGTATTGTTTAAATCTGGTTTTGTCATGGAATATTTTGTTTACTCTGTCTATGGCAATTGAGAGTTTTGATGGGTATAATAGTCTGGTTTGGCATCCATGGTCTCTTTGTGTCTGCATAATGTCTGTCCAGGACCTTCTGGCTTTCAGAGTCTCCATTGAGAAGTCAGATGTTATTCTGATGGGTCTGCCGTTATATGTTACTTGGCCTTTTTCCTTTGCAGCTCTTAATATTTTTTCTTTATTCTGTATGTTTAGTGATTTGATTATTATGTTGTGAGAGGACTTTTTTGGGGGGTGTCTAGTCTGTTTGGTGTTCTGTAAGCTTCTTGTATCTTCATAGGCATTTCTTTCTTTAGGTTGGGAAAGTTTTCTTCTATGATTTTGTTGAATATATTCCCTGTGCCTTTGAGCTGGTATTCTTCTCCTTCTTCTATCCCTGTCATTCTTAGGTTTGGTCTTTTCATGGTGTCCTAAATTTCCTGGACATTTTGTGTTATGACTTTTTTGGCTTTAGTGTTTTCTTTGACTGACGAATCTACTTCCTCTATTATATCTTCAATGCCTGAGATTCTCTCTTCGTCTCTTACATTCTGTTGGTTATGCTTGCATCTGTAGTTCCTGTTTGTTTACTCAGAATTTCCATTTCCAGCATTTCCTTAGTTTGTGTCTTCTTTATTGCCTCTATTTTGGTTTTCAAGTCTTGAACTGTTTTCTTCACCTGTTTGATGGTTTTTTTTCTTGGTTTTCTTAGCTTTCTTTAATGGATTTATTGATTTCTTTCAATTTTTTGTTTGTCTTTTCCTTGATTTCTTTAAGGGAATTTTTCATTTCCTCTTTAAAGACCTTTATCATCTCCTTAAAGTCATTTTTAAGGTCAATTTTTGTGCTTCTTCCACGTTGGGATGTTAAGGTCTTGTTCATGTAGAACCACTAGGTTCTGGTGGTGCCATATTGCTCTTTATGTTGTTGAATGTATTTTTGCACTGGCATCTACCCATCTCTTCCTCTAATTGGTGCAAATGGTGTCTGTGTCTGAGGGATCCTCTTTTGGTCCAATCAGCACTCTTGGTCCAATGGGAGTTCTTGGTCCAATCAGAGCTCTTGGTCCAATGGGAACTCTTGGTCCAATTGGGGCTGGCAGAGTCTGTGTCTCAGGGAGCAGCTGTGATGTCAGAGGATGAGTGGGTTTGGGGTATGGTGTCGGGCTTGTAGGTTACAGGATCTGGTAGGGGATGGTGGTAGTCCAGCCTACCTGCAGGAGTCCTGCCTGCTGGCCTGCAACTGGGGCTGCAATGGATGGGAGTATAGGGGTGTGCTCCTGGGCCTAAAGCCTAGAGGCTGGGGTGATCAGCTAGGAGAACAAAGACTCACCTCTTAGTCCAATGGGTGCTGGCAGAGTCTTTTTTTTTTTTTGTGAGACAGGGTTTCTCTGTGTCAGCCTGGCTGTCCTAGAACTCACTTTGTGGACCAGGCTAGCTTTGAACTCACAAAGATCCGCCTGCCTCTGTCTCCTGAGTGCTGGGATTAAAGGCGTGTGCCACCCACCACTGCCTAGCCCAGGGGCAACATTTTATCCTACCTTTACCTATGATAATTTTTTCACTAAACTCACCTCTGTCGTAATCCCTTATTATGTTTGTTAAAAACCCCAATCATCATAATTCTACTTAAATTGATACTACTCCTGTATAAAGTCATTGCATTAGTTAAATGGTACAACTTAGGAGGTAATCATCTTCATAATAATCCACAGGTAAAAATGCTCAGTAGAATGGGATATTTCCATGAGATAATCACACTACATTAAGGGTAATGGGGATTTTCCCACACCCATTCACACCATGGCAGATACCAGAGAAGAATGGCAGCAGCAAACAGGCAAAGACAGCAGTAGCAAGAGACATTCTGGGGCTGAAGCCTTCAGAGCCCCACCTTTCTGATATTCACCCCTCAGAGGTTTGCTTCCTGGTGGGCTTATCCCTTGAAGTCAATTGCCACCTGCTAATCTTCTGGCATGGTCACCAGCATTAGAGTAAGAGGACTAAGTGTGGAGAGGGGAGCACAAGGGAGGGGATATGGGGAGGGACTCTTACAAATGGCTATTTGAGGGGTCATATGGAAACCTACTTCCAGAAGCTTCTTAGAATATATACACATGCAAAATCTAAATGGAGTCACCAAATAATGAGTGAGACAACGCCCCAACTAGGCATCTTATGTCACCGTGTGAAACCTTCAGGAATGGGTTGCATCTATTTGAGTTGTTGGCCAAAGGGGCCCCGTGGAAACCCCCCAAACATCTCATGTGATTGCCAAGGCCATTGATGGCTCTCCACGAACTGATGGTAAGGCCCTCTTGCTGAAGATAGCACTAATTGAATGGAACATGGAAAACTGAGCTGGTTCCTGACTAGAGCCGTCACCCACTACTGACTAAGTGTTCGTGGTACTGAAAGGAGGAGAAGGCAAACACCAATGCAGGACAAATCCTGTGATCCGTGATGACGACCTGCCTACAGGATATGCTGGAGCACTATTGGCACAAATGTTGTGGGAGTCACCAACCAATCTCCGGCTGGATTTACGCCCATTTTGTGAGATGGAACCCATCACTGAAATTACTCAGCTGTCCAAAAACCTAAGGCTGGATAGGACTTGGGCCTAGGGAAAAACCAAGTACTATTGTCCTAAAAAACAGTAATTCAATAACTTCTAATGACCTTCTGCTTTACCCATAGATAAGTGCCTTACTCAGCCATCATCAGAGTAGTTTCTGTTTTCAGTAATGGAAGCTCATGCAGAGACCCAAAACTGGACAGGATGCAGAGAGTGAGAGTACTCAGTCCTAAATGGGATGTCTTCATCAAACCCCTCCCCTCAGGGCTCAGGGGCCTATGTAGAAGAGAAGGTAGAATGATAAGTCAGAGGAGATGTATGACTCCAAAGAAACAGTGTCCTTCACACGCAGCAGGACTAACACATGTATGAATTCACAGTGACTTTGGTAGCATGTACAGGGCTTGCATAGGATCAAGTCACAGAGGATCCCACTGATGAGATGGGAAAGTGGATGCAGGTTCCCATCCCTAACCAAGAAGCATTCTGTGATTGACATTCACTTCCAAAGGAAAAATTAGTTTTCTCCAGTGGTATCTCACTGGGTGTATTAATCACACATGTAGATCCCATGTCCAGCAGTAAATGACCAACAGAAAATGAACTCAACGGTATTCTTGTAGACTTATTGTCTCAAATTGCTTTGTCTGTGCCTTTTTTGGCCTGGTTGGTTTTTGTTTTTGTATTTTGTTTTTTGTTATGTGGTTTGTGTGTTGTGTGTCTGTGTGTGTGTTTGTGTTTTGTGTGAGTTTCTTTTTTTTAAAGGGAGAAAGAAAGGGTATGGAGCTGGGTGCATGGAGAGGTGAGAGGAATCTGAGAGAAGCTGGGGGAGAGGAAGTTATAATTAGCACATATTGATATTTTAAAGATATATCACTTTTATTCCCAGTTTTTTCAGGACTTTTATAATTGGATATTGGATTTTGTCAAAATCTGCATCTATTAAAACAATCACATAACTGCTGTTCTTGGGTCCATTTATGTGATTAATTACAATTATTGATTTGTATATGTTGAACCATTGACCCATCCCTGAATCTCTGGATGAAGTCAGCTTGATCATGATTAGTGATCTCTTTGATTTTTTTTTTCAGACAGAAAACTCACTGTGTAGTACTGGCTGACCTGGAATTCAACTACATAAAACAATCTGGGTTTGAGCTCACAGAGATCCACCTGCTTGTGTCTTCCAAGCGCCAGGATTAAAAGCTTGCACCACCACATCCCGCTTAGATGTGTTTTGACTTTAGTTCATAAGTATTTTCTTAAGAATTTTTGTGTCTGTGTTCATGGGAGAGCTTGGTTTATGATATTGTTGTGTCCTTATCTTTGGTACTAGGGAAAAACTGGCTTCATCAAAACAGCTTGGAATTGTATTTTCCCATTTGAGGAGTATTGGCTTCCTCAGTCCTTTTTAAAGATCTGGTAGAATCAGGAGTGAATCGGTTTGCATATCAGGAGCATTTTCTCCACACAATGTGTGTGTGTGTGTGTGTGTGTGTGTGTGTGTGTGTGTGTGTGTGT
>CABHPR010138603.1:0-11911 GCA_902168415.1 Peromyscus melanophrys
TATCTTGGATATCAGTCCTTTCAAGTAATCAAAGTGCATTGAATAGAGTCATAAACAAAAGCAGCAATAATTTATTCTCATTGTAAGCTTTTCCAGCTGATGCATAGATATTTCTTGTGATATTGAACATGGTAATGCATTCTTATTTTGATGAAAGGAAAGTAAAAATTATACTTATTCTTTAAACTTGGTAAGTAAAGGAATAACTTTCCTACAACAATATTCTGAATTACCAAAACAAATCGTACATTTTAACAAAAGAAACAGTCTCATGTTATGTTTAGGTTTCTTAATACACAAAGCAGTGAGTAACAGACTCAACAAATGTCAGCTTGGGGATATAACACTTTGTAAGTTTTTATCTGGGCCCTGAGCTAGTAAAGAACCAAACAGAAAGTAGACCTGTAAAAAGGCTGATAAAATCATGAAGCCTTCACAAAGCCATAGTATACTCTGGGAAAAGATAGGAAATTGGGCAAGATTTAAACAAGAGTTTCACTTCAATATATTTATAACTACAAATATATAGCTAAAATGAAGTAAAGTGTCTGTCTCATTATAACGGAAGTTTGTTATTGAAGAATTTTGAAGAAAAAGGGTCATTTTTATTGAATATCTTCTTAAAAGTATGTGTGCAAATATAAATTATCCCAGAATGATTTAAATAGAGTCCCTATGGCAGAAAAGTTAAAAATTTATGTTAGAGTGGTTTTGACACAGTGTGAATGTGTTCCTTAAGTTCTCATGACTCCTATACTCTCACTTTCATTCAAGATGAAATGATCAACATGGTGACATAAGTTAATTCTATGCACATCACAATTACCAGTGATAGGAAAATGAGGCGATACCAACAGTCACAGCAACCACAAGTTATTCATTTTAATGGAAATAGTAGACTCTGCTAGGGAGACCCAGGGTAGAATTTCAGAGTGGGCATGAAATCAACATATATCAGCATTTATCTCTTACTAAATATATGTACATTTATTATCAGATGCTGTGAATGTTTCATTGTAAAATTCTGTGTTTATTTCTTAAGACTATAAAGAAATTTGGCAGTATAGTGGAATTTAATGTGTGCTGAAAACAAACTGGAACTTACTTAGATTAAAAGTCTAGCGTGCTCCGACATTTCCTGAATTTCTTCATTCCTAGACACAGAGACAATTTATGAAATGCAGAAGTTTTCATTAGCCATGCATATTTCTGTGATAGCACATTTGTACTTCTTTTCCTTGCTCTCTGCTCTAGAAGGCATTTACTTTCTTACATTTGTTATTGTTTATGGCCAGTTGATTGAATTTTCATGATTAATTTGCAAAACATGCAGTTCTGTTCCATTAGAAAACACACAGTATATAAACAATTTCAAAATTGTGAGACATCAGAAAGCTCAACCTCAGTTAAATATCAGTCCTGAACTAAGCCTTCTGAGGACAGTTAATAGCTTGTGTTGTTTCTTACTCAATCTAGTGTCTTTTAATGGTTTTAATAGACATTTTTGCTGCTTTATTTCTTGATTATTCATTGTTCACTAACACTTACACATAAATTTAATTGATATCAGCATTGTCTCTTGAGGTTAGGTTACATTTTTTATATTAAGAAATTTTTTTATTCATTTTACATACTAATCATAGATCCCCCTCTTCCTTCCTCCTGCCCCTCCAGCCTTCCCCTCACCACAAATACACCCCCCATTCCCTCCTACAAGAAGGTAAAACTTCCCATTTGGAAGTCAGCAGAACCTGATATAGCCAGTAAAGGCAAGTCCAAGCCCCTCCCCCTGCCTCAAGGCTGACGAGGTGGCTCTCTATAGGTAGTGGTTTTCAAAAAGCCAGCTCATGCACCAGGGATGGATTCTGATCCTACTGCCAGGGGGGCCCTTAAGCAGATCAAGCGACACAGCTATCTCACTTATTCAGAGGGCCTAGTTCAGTAGCCAAGGGATGCTCAATCGTACCACAATGCTCAACAATGTTCCTAGCAGCATTATTCTTAATAGCAGAACCTAGAAACAACCTAGATGCCCCACAACTGAAGAATGGATTAAGAAAATGTGGTACATATACACGATGGAGTATTACTCAGCAGTACAAAACAATGACATCATGAAATTTGCAGGCAAATGGATGGGCTAGAAAATATCATCCTGAGTATGGTAACCCAGACTCAGAAGGACAAACATGGTATGTACTCACTCATAAGTGGATACTAGATGTAAAGCAAAGGATAACCAGACTACAACCCACAACTCCAGAGAAGCTAGCTAACAAGGAGGACCTAAAGAGGGACATATGAATTGGCCTGGGAAGAGGAAATAGATGAGAACCCCATGAATAAACTGGGGATGAGGAGTGAGCAATGGCAGGTAGGAGGTGGGGAATGAAAACATAAGGTTAGGTTTTTAAGAAGCACTGTGAAATTAAAATTCACCAATGGCTATAAACCACTTAAAAACAAAAAATGTTCCCTTGACATGGGGACTCAGTTTTATTTTATTTTTAGGATTCATTTACAATTATACTCAGAAAATAAATAAAGTTTACTGTAACATGAATCTTAGAAGGTCTTATTAATAAAAACAAACCTGGAGCCAGGTATTGGGGTGAATGCTGAAAGATCAGAGAAGCAGAAGAAGCCACAGCTACCTCACCTTGCCAATTCTTCAGCTGATCCTGTTTCCTCAGACTGGATGCCTCTCAGCTGAACTGTGCTGCTCAAAAGTCTAGAAGCTTAACCAGCTCTAGTTCCTGGTTTTTATGCCTTATATACCTTTCTGCTTTCTGCCATCACTTCCTGGGATTTAATGCGTGAGTCACCATACCTGGCTGTTTCCAGTGTGGCTTTGAACTCACAGAGATCCGGAAGGATCTCTGCCTCCCAAGTAATAGGATTAAAGGCGCGTGTGCCACCATTTTCTGGCCTCTATGTCTATCTAGTGGCTGTTCTGTCCTCTGACCCCAGAAAGTTTATTAGGGTGCACAATATATTGGGGGATACAATATATCACCACAGTTTGCAGTAAAATGCTATGCGCAGCTTGGGACAGGTAGAAAGTCTGTTACAGTGCAAAGTAGTCCTGATACACTCATTACTGTCCTGAGACACCATTAGTCTGGTAACACTTTGAAACATTATTTTATTTCCAAGAAATAGTGAAATGTTATCATAAGATAGTATTATCAATTTTTGCACAAAGCCTGTTTTCATTCTTAACAGATTGAATAACCATAAAGCAACACAAGCAAAGGTAGTTCTACTCAATAAATAAAATGTTTGTATGTGTATGTGTGCATACATGTGTGCATGAGTATGTGCATGTATGTTTGTATGGTAAAAACAAATTTTAAAAAGTATAAAGATAAACATCTTTGTTTTAGATAATTTTATATTATTAATCCTCAGAATTTTTATTTAGTTTTGTTTCTTTGTCATAATCAAGAAAATATTGTTTGTGAGGCATGATACTTGAACCTGCAAGTTTCTAATGGAAATTACAAAATGAAGTTCAGATTGGTGAATTTATGTGCTTTTGAGTTAAGCTCTCATTTCTCTTCTGTGTTCTAGAACAAAATGAACTGAGGTATACTGATAGCAGTATAACTCATAGGAAGTGATTTTTTTCTTGTAACACTGACCATCATTTTTCTTCCTCTTCTCTGGACTAATGCAACAATTGGGGAAAATTTATCCAGAGTTTTACTTTGCAGTCTTCCTGAGGCTACAGGAAAGTATTAGAGTATGCTATATCCTCTTTATGGCTATGCCAAGGCTCCATGCTCAAGCTGTGGTGCTGTAAGTAGGTCTCACATCCACAAACTTCCAGAAGTGTGGCCTCTGTTCTTTGTGAGCCATTAGCTAGATATGTTATCATTCCATTTTCACATGATGTTAATATACAGGGAAGTTTGCTAGATGACAGCCTAGCTTTATTATTTGAAGACGGGGAAACACCCAGAGGCACCATGTGCATCAGGAATATGGAAGTCACAGTCTTCATAGAACAAGTCTAGAAAGTGACCTCTAAATACTTATTCTGTATTCTTGTCATTACAAACAGGTTGTTAAGCACTATCTACTCTCTGGGAGACATGATCACATGAGGGTATAAAGTAGGAAACAGGGGCACTGTTATCTGCTGGAGAAGATACAATAACAAGACTTACAGAAAAAAATAAAGTTACCAAATGGGAATAGAATTGGGCAACAACTAATGGATTCGAAAACGTATCTGACAGTGTACCAGATCTCATCCTTGGCTGGTAAACTTTACCTCACAAACTCTACTTTCTATACTTTACATTCAGTTCAAACACTCTATTGATTCTTGTGTACTTTCTTTATATATGGTGTTTATAGCACAAACTTTCTATTCTGTTTGCTAGCATATTGTTTATTATAACTTCATATCTCTGAACTGAACCCCCTCCATAAATTCTAAAGGTGAGTGCAGAGAGGACCACCTTATTTAATAGTGCATTTAGAGCATGTGATTGTTCTCACCTACACACTGTCCAAATAACACTTGATGGTTGCATTGAGTAACACATGAAGAAAAGCTGTTCCCCACAGAAATGTCATTTTGTCAAAATTTTATGTATTAGATAAATCTTTCACTTGAGGTTGCTTACCCCTCCTCAAGATTAGCTCTAGACCAGCATTTCAGTTTAGCTCTGCCTAAATATGTTAAGAAGTGTTTGGAGGCTTGGAAATGTGTTCACTCACAATTACCTCCTTAAACAAATATAACCTTTATGAAAATTACCAAATTAGACATGTATAGAAAATAGAAAATGCTAAACATTTTGAAATGATGGTTTGTTTCTTTCTTACAAACAGGAGAAAATAACAAGGTTCTGACAGGAGCTGCCCTCCTAAGTACCACTTTTGCTGATGCGCCCCCACCCAGAAATAATTCATAAATGTATTCTGAAACACAATTTATTCACAGAATTTGCCTGTCTTTGGTAGTTCTGAAAAGATAAAAAGACTTGATTTGAAAAGTCCCTGTTTCCCTTCTCTGTGCTATCTTATTTTAGCAAGCAAGGAACCATTTTTTTTCTCATATGCTTTGTTTTAATTAAGCATGCGTTGTCCATCTATCACTCTACTTCAGATGGGCCCCACTTGATTATTATGTCTCATCCCCATGTCTTAATCTTCTTTTTCTGGGAAAGGAATGAAAGAACACACAGTAATAAGATATTTCATTGAGTTTTCCTTTGTGAGAGGTGGGAGGTCTCACCTCCAATCAAGACAAGGTAACCTATGTGCAAAATACCTCATTCTGACTTGCTGGTACATTAACCATCCTGATGGGTTCTAGTTTCTGACTAATGAATGCTTAATTAGAATGTTCTCAAATGCACAAATACTTTATCAAAGCTGACCTGTTAGTAATATACCTTTTCCTTATTTCTTATTTATAGAAGAAATAAGCTTTAAATAGTTTGTGCTGTTTTTTTGTTGTTGTTTTGTTTTGTTTGTGATAAACATTTTAAAGGAATTCAAATATTTGTTTCAAATGGTTAATCAGAGGGGATTTTTTTTTACAACAAATACACATTGGTATATGCAGTCCTAACTGAAGAACCAGTAATACAACTAATTAGACTTCATAAACTTTACAATTGTAAGTTAGAACATGATGGAACAGAACAGAATCTAGCATATGTCCACACTGAACACCTGAACCAGGGCTCTTTAAAGAACTCTGTTAAGAAAATCACTAACCATTTCTTTTTTATCTAATACTTAATAGGAATTTTTAAAAGTGTTATTATTACTAAGCAGACAAAATATTTAACATGGAGATACTGTCCATAGAATCAGTGAAACATTGTATGTGGTAGTAGAAAAATCACATCTTCATCTAGTTACTATTTAAAAACTGGTATTGCTTTTATTGTAGTTTTATCTCACTGAAGCAACCTAGTCTGGAAATTTGGTTTTCACTATAAATAAAGGAGAAAGAATTTGGAGGATACATATACTTAACCCATTTAAAACATTATGAAATAAAAACAGTACGCAATATGTGTGTGGAACATTACCTAACATCCTAACAATGTTTTCTGTATCAGTAAAAAAAAAAAAATTAAACAAAGTAAAACTTCTATTATAGATCTAAACATGCAAAGGAATGTTAAAACATTGTAAAAATTGCCATGTATAAACTATAAACTGCCAAGGTTCATGCATCATTAATATTTTAGATTTCTGTATTTTAGCATTTTTTTAATCTGATAATATTAAACCATTTGAAAGTAAGTTATATCTCATAGTTCTTTGCTTGCAAAACTTGTCCATCCTGATTTCAGGGAGTATTTCTTTTCAGTGGGATGTTCACATTCAAATACAGTCTATTTATCAGGTTTTATATATTACATCAACACAATACTTTTATCTTGTCTGACATCCAAATTCTGCCTTAGTCGTTGGACTCAATAATGTCCGCTATTGCACTTCATTCCTGCACTGAGGAATCCCAATTAGGATCACATCTTATAGTAAGTTGCTATTTCTCTTCAGTCTTTTTAATCTTGAACAGCTCCTTAGTCTTAAAAATTAATATATGAAATGGACAGTTGTGGAAAATGTGGTTCATCTTTACCAGAATGTTTCTTATTTTGAATTTGATGCTTCTTCATTATTAGATTCAAGTCTTTATCTCTTCGCCACTATGTGACTCAAGTGAAATTGTGGTCTTTCAGGGTGTTACCTCCACATACTTACAGTGCTGGTCTTCCTTTACTTTTTTGCTATAAGATTGGCTTTGATATATTCTTATTGAGCACTTTTCGGGTTCTAGGCAATGCCTGACATAATAGAAATATATAAAGTCTTAATGTATTTTATCTACTCTAATTAGATTCCAACCAGACGTTCAGTAATTTTAAGCATTGCATTAGTTGATGCAGCAAAGATGTTTGAGAGCATAAACAGTTTAAATCCTGTGATAGTGGTTATAAAAATACTTAGTTTCTAATGGAATTTTATATGGACTAGAAATCTGCTCTATGTGAGTACAGGCTGATCATTCATGCTAAAACACTTTTTAGAGAGCTTCCTTAAAATAATAAACATCAAATGTAGAATTGCATATTTTCTTCTGTGCATACAAATACATACACTATTTATTATTATTATTATTATTATTATTATTATTATTATTATTATTATTATTACTATTATTACTATGTATGCTTGGTCATGGTAATATGGGTTTAAGAACATCTATTATTACACAGAACTACAGAGAAAGAGTCTTCTCTATTTTGTAAAATAATTTTAATGTTTAGCAAGGTAGGATTACCTTTCTTTTGGAAGTAAATTCCTATTGGCCCACAGAGAGTATAAACATGCCTGACAATGCAATTCAGGCAAAGGGCTTCCTCTTCAAGACGAGTTCACTTTTAGGAGGAACTGTGATATTGGGACTCAGACTGAGCACATTGGGAAGGTACGTTGCCCTGGGTTGGAGTTGAGTAAATAATCTCAAGCTTTCTGTGTCTAACCATCTCCATGTGCAGACATTAAGATTACTTCTCTTTTTTTTTTTTAAAAAAAAAAAAAGACCATATTTACACGAAAAGTTCTATAGAAATTCTTTCTTTTCCTTAATTTCAACCAAAATAACCATCATAAAAAAATAATGAGACTGATTTTCTTAAAAGCAATGACCAGTAATATCAATGTGTATCCTTATCAGAAATAGTTTTTGGTGTATAATCAGTAATCAATGAATGTCTGCATGCTGAATAAAGATGCGACTGAATGGTCAGCAGAGAAATCCACTTATCAGACACAGAATATTTACATAATTATATTTTACTGTAATATAAGTTGCCTAATATATATTTTTTCTGTAAAGAACTCAGTGGTAACTATTTCATGCTTCTTAGAAGATCAAACTGAGAATATTATGTAGTTGGTTAAATAACAAGGGAAAAATAAATTTGTACAAATTCTTGCTAATGGAATTAAAAACATAATAACAATAAATTATATTTTTGTAAAAAAAAAAAAAGATTACTTCTCTACAGATTTTCTAGTTCAGCTTTTGTTGCTGATGTATCTGTTTAGTTTCTCATTTAGGAAGGATATTAACATCAGATCAGCCTGCCCTATGTGGTTTCCAAAGTCTGGTTTAGAAGATCGAACTGTCAATGTTTAGATTTCTTCTTGCTATTTATGCTTATCTTGAGTCCCTTTATAGCAACGGCAATTTCTTCTTCACTGTCTTTGTTTAAAGGTCATTCTCTTATCAGCCTATGAACAACAGCTTTTAACAGCCTTCTGTAACCTAGCCTGTGTCCTCTCCCATATATTTTCTTCTTGGAAGAGAACTAAAAACTATTTGAATATTTTTCTTGATAGTAATTCTTATCCTCATCCTTGACCACCATCAAGAGCTACATTTGAGATTCTAGGGGTTAGCTCAATGATAGAATGCATTGGAAGGGCTTTTTAGTATGAAACATAGAACTGCCTGTTTCCTGTTAGATAGACAAACAGTCAATAAATTGTGCAAGACCTTGGCTTTAATGCCCAAAACTCCCTGAAAATAAACAATAAAATATTTTTTTTCTCATGCATTATTTCAAGCTGGCTTACTAATAAAACATGTAATTTATTTTTATTTCAACTAGGTGTGCCATATTATTCTGGTAGATAATACTTTATCTACTTCTCGTACCAGTTTGTTGAAATTACGCAGACATAATGTCCTCCCCGTGAGCTTTGGTCTATACCTGTTCACTAGAATGGCACCACCTGCTCATGTGAAAAGCATACAAACAGGGCTTAGGATTAGTTCTTCTCAAATGTAATCCAATTCTACGGGCTTCTGACTCTCCAGCTATAACTTTAAATTAAAACTTAAAAAATGGTTGCAACATTTTTCAGTTTTTACTTTTTAATTATATTGGAACATAACCTTGGATGTATTAGCATTCAAACATCTGGAAATTGCTTTCCCTGTTGTTATCTGCATTTCATGAGAAGAAATTATGTTTACTCAGGATCCTCCTATAAACTGCTTTGTGCTGAACATCAGCCTCTGTTAAAATATTTCTCATGTTCAATGTAGACTTTGTGTCTCTGCTTCTTTGCTTTAGCAGTAGCAGAATGTTCTTACTCTAAATATAAAATTATAAAAAGAACAGGAAACAATATTTTCTTTAATTAGCCTCTTCCTTGGGGGTTTAGAAGAAGGGTTATGACGTGACAAAGATCCTTCCCATCTGTTCCTGTTTGTTTGCTTTTATTTTGACTTCCTTTCGTTGGCTTATCAAATATCACATGAATCATTAACATTTGTTTTCATCGCTTGTTTTGATTCCCTTTGCTTCACATGATTAAGACATTATGTTGAGACAAGGTTCGTGCTAACATATTTTATATTAACTTCATATTCTTTAGGCAAATATTAAACTTTCTAGATATATGATTGTATATGTTTACTTTCTCCTGTGTTAATATTCTCCACTCTACAGTAGTAAAGAGTGTGTGCATACAACGGTTTTGTGAAAGCTGCAACCTTCGCTTGATTACAGGTGTCCGAATATGGCTTTGAATACATAGGTGCTGACTTCCTCGTAGAATGTACAGTTCTTAAGGCCTTTATGCAAAAGGTAGATAAGAGTTCCTTGTATATGTTTGTCAGGGATTTCTATTAAAAACTAAAATATATATCCATTCATATTTTTTTATATATTTTCCAACTGTATACTCTGTACTGATTTTCACCCAGTGGGGCATGAAACTCTTGTTATCACCTGATGAGGCAATTTGAAATTGTTGTCATTTACATGTTATCATGTTATAAAATTAGGTTAAATAATGTTATTGATAGAATGCTACCTCACTGGCTATATAAAACATTATTATTCAATAGTATAATTTTTACGTCTGGAATAAGAAAGGTAGCTTTCATTAGACATTATCAATAACTTCATATAATAGTACATGATAAAACTTGAAGCCCCAAAAGCTAAACTTATTTGTGAGCAAAAGACAAAGAGAGAAATTTCGTGACAGATTCCCCATTCCTCCAGTCTTTTTCATAAAGGTTAATATTATATAAAATCCATAAACTTGGGTCTAATATTATGATTTCCAATGTGGATATTAAATTCTGAGATCATACTGGATATGTATTCAGTGTTAGATTGTTAGATGCTTGCCTAGCCTTCCAATGCCTTGAGTTCAATTTTTAGGACACAAAAAATGAAGACCTTAATTAAGTTCATTTTTATGATGGTATTTAAAATATTTCTTCATTTTGTTATCTGTAAATCTAAATCTGCATCATAATAAGCAGCATACAAAAATTCACACCTGTGGTAAACTATTCAGTGATCAAGATACTTTCCTGTGTACCAAATTATGGCTGCAAGTATCAAATCACAATGAACTCTGAAACTATTAGGAATTTGTAATTTAAATAGTTTCACTCAACCCCTACTCCCAAATGCTTTTAATTAGAACAGACTTTTTAATTAAGTACTCCCATGCACAAAGTTTAGCTTGATGATTTCTTCTGTCATATCAACCTCCCATACAAAAGCAAATAATCATTGTGTCAAAGGAAAACTGGGGCTTTTTTATTGAAACTGGAATATAAAAACTCCGGTTTTGATTACAATCTGTGCAGACTAAAGGGAAGGCCCTGCCCTTGGAGCAGAGCAAAGGGGATGAGCCATGAGGAGGGAGTGCATGTTGGAGACTGAATTTATTCCAGGGTTTAGTTAAGGAAACAATGCAGAATGGAGTGGACACAGAATTTGTATCCCTATTAATATCAGATCACTGCACCTCTGTTTGTTTTCTGTGAAAATGTCTGAGACACTAAGCCTCCTGGAGCATTCCAATCGTTATTTAGATAAAACAATAAGAATACTTTTTTTTTGAGGTTTAGGGAATTGATATTTTTATAAATTCTTTTAGAATTTCATTTGTCTATACCAGCAGTCTATTGTGGGGGCATCTTTGTGGATTTCTGTGGGCCTCTCTAACATTTTACTTCTTCCTATTCTCATGTGGTCTTCAATGCATTTTTCTCATACCCGTTCTTACTCCTGCCCTAACTCATCCTAAGTCCACACCCAGATACCCAAACTGCTCCCAAATCTCTTTCTTCCACATTTTTTAATTACCCACCAAGTCCTGTTTGTGCTACCCATATTCTCATGGGTGTGGGGTCATCCACTAGAGCATAATCCACCTACCAGGGGTAATAAAAATGTCAATAAAACCCGAATCTCTTTCCTCCAGAAACTATCAACTGTCAGTATCTCCTAGTGGGATGAGGGGCTTTTGATACCCTCCTGACTCTGTGCTAGAATTTTGAATAATAATAAAAATAAGTCTGTCCTTGGGGCCTACAAGCTGTGAGTTCTTGGCCAGTTTTGTATTATCAGATGTACACTTCCTCCTGTGGATCAGGCTCTAAATTCAACCAGAAAGCAGTTGCTAAGCCACATACAATCATGCCCCTGTTGTTATATCCATGGAATATCTTGACACTCAGGACATGATGACTTTTATTTCTCCAGCATCATACATAGCACCTGCCAGTATTTTGAAGGAAAGTTTCTGATTCAAACCAACTTAATATTGCCATGTTGCATCAGTAAAAGGTATGGTGTCTGAAGTAATAAAGTCTTACCACGAGAATATGATAGGCAACCAAGTACAATGGTAATAGCTTGCATTGTTCAGGGGATCACCAAGAAAACCTTCACCAGAAAATCAAGAGGAAGTTCCCACATATGGTGCTGGGATTTCAATTTGTCAACTTCTGACTTCTGACTTCTGAAAGGAACATTATCCCTCATGTAAGAAAACTAAAATTAATCTTATTGAGTGTGTGTGTGTGTGTGTGTGTGTGTGTGTGTGTGTG